>JADBJO010023586.1:0-26353 GCA_016801955.1 Conus betulinus
TGAAATGGACCAGAAAGGCACGAAAAAACAATCGCAGAGAGAGAGAGAGAGCGAGAGAGAGAGAGAGAGAGAGAGAGATGTAAAAACCAAAAGAACATCGATGGACCAAGTAAAGACAGAACCAAAGAAACCAAGACAGACAAATGGAAATTACAAAACACAATTTCCAGAAAGTACTAAAAACTGTAAAAGACCCCCGTGGCACACATATGCAGGCACGTTTAGAACAGACACACTTTCCAAAGAAAGTGCAACATGACCTTCCTTTACATAACGAGTAAACAGTGACTGGCATTAAAAGACACATGGAAATGTCCACACCATATAATCCCCTCAACAGACTATTTCCTAAATCTAGTATTCTTTCAAACATAGGTGACAAAGATAAAACAAAAACCAAACACTCCATTTTGCACAAAACTCAGAGACCAAGACACACACAGGTAGTAGAACATAGAAAAAATGCCTTCAAATACACACACACACACACACACACACTCATTTATAAACAAATTGCTTGTCAGGTAACTTTCACAATATTGTATTTTGCGATGCACGTGTCGGTATGCACATGTAAGAGTGCAGAGATGAAAAGGCAAAAAAAAAAAAAACCCCTGCACATTATTCATCCCTCACAACATGGTATGTTGCTCTAATGTTTTGCAATGGCGTGTCCAGAGTAGGCCACAGCAGAGATTGCATTGGAATCTTTGCTATGGCGTACCAGTGACAGGCCCTTGCAAAGATTCGAGAGCAACACGATCCTTTCTTGACAATACATTGAAAAGGCTCTACTTATTACAACGCAATATGAAATATCAATTTTAGATATAACCACAAAGCATTCAAATCGCACAAAACATTTCCAAAGGCAAACCTCAAAGCTCATAGAAAATGTTCAAAGGCAAACATTTAGTCAATATCGATCACCCCCTGCCGCTCCTCATCCCCCCTCCTTCCATCCTCCCTGTCCCCGCCCATTCAACTACCATTTGCTCGAATCCCCCCCGAGGCACACACTTTCGAATACCCGCATACATTATATAATAACTCTAAACACACACACACACACACACACACCCACACACACACACACACACACAAAGTCCTCGCACACACAAAGTCAAGGTGCAGTCATATATCAAAAACTCGCTATGATTCGTAAATGCCCTGTAACGAGTACACATACGCACATACATACGGAAGGCCAATGACGTAGTCAGATGGCATTACATACACACTAATGACATATGAACGTTTTACCACACACACACACACACACACACACACACACACACACAGACGCGCCACACACCCACGCACGCATGTGCACACACAAGGCAAACTGCACTGTCAGATGGTATAAAATACGCCTAATGACTTTGTAAATGCCCTTTTTACGTGCGCGCGCGCGCACACACACCACACACACAGAAAATTCCGAAAGACGAAGCCTTGCCACTCAATGCTATTTTCCCAGCACATTTGTATAATCCCCTCAAATCGTTCCCAACTTTCTTCCTCTCCCATCAAAAATAAAACAAACACACACAGACACACACATACAAATACATAGCACACATATACAGCCTGTTCCCCAACCTTCCAGCCCGCATCCTTTCGTTCATTCAATCTCTCTTCCTCCCCAGTAATAGAAAACAAGATGAAAAAGTGTAAAACAGCTGAATGGACCAGAAAGGCAGAAAAAACAATCGACAGCACAGAGTAGAGAGAGAGAGAGAGAGAGAGAGAGAGAGAGAGAGAGAGAGAGAGAGAGAGGGGGGGGGGGGTGGGTGGTAAAAAAGAACATCAATGGACCAAGTAAAGACAGAACCAAAGACAATGACAAATGGAAAATTACAAACACAATTTTGCAGAAAGTACTGAAAAATAGTAAAAGACCCCCCATGGCACACACATGCATGTTAGAACACACACACACGCACGCGCGTACACCCCCCCTCCTCCCACTTTCCAAAGAAAGTGCAACTTTTTCTTTACATGACGAGTAAAACGGTGACGGGCAAGGAAAGTAAGACACAAGATAAGATAATGTTGCTTATAGCCCAGCCGACCGCAACCGGGGCCATGTCAGGGCTGTCAAAGTAAGACACAAGGAAATATATAATGTCAATACTGTATTAATCGCATCAACAAGACCGTTTCCTAAATCCGGTATTCTTTCAAAAATAGGAGATCAAGATAAAACAACAAAACCAAACATTCCAATTTGCACCAAATACAGAGACCAAGACACACACAGGTAGTAGGACACATAGAAAAATACCTTTGATAAACACACATATATTTATAAAACAAACTGTTGGGTAACTTTCACAATATTGTATTTTTGCGATACACATGTCGGTATGCACATGTAAGAGTGCAGAGATAAAAACGTAAAAAAAAAAACCCTGCGCATTATTCCCCTTCATAACATGTTGCTCTAATGTTTGCAATGGCGTGTCAAGAGTAGGGCCATGCAGAGACTGCTTTGGAATCTTTGCTATGGCGTACCAATGACAGGTCCCTTGCAAAGATTCGAGAGCAACACGATCCATTTCTTGACAGTTAATACATTAAAAGGCTCTACTTATTACAGTGCAATATGAAATATCAATTTTAGCTATAACCACAAAGCATTCAAACCGCACAGAAAATTTCCAAAGGCAAACCTCAAAGCTCACAGAAAATCTCCAAAGGCAACATGAAATCGATATCGATCACCCCGTGGCGCTCCCTACCCCCCCCCCCCCCCCCCCCCCCCCCCCTGTCGTCTCCGCCCATTCAACTACCATACGCTCAAATTTCCACATCCCCCCCCCCCCCCCCCCCCCCCCCCCCCCACACACAGAAATGCAAGCCCACACAACAGATAAAACCCGCAAATACACCCCCCCCACCCCCTTTTCCCAAGAAATTCCTCGCCAAGCACACACATTTTCATCACCACCCCTATCTCTCTCTTCTCTCTCCCCCTCTCACCAGCAGTTACACGGGGAAAGAAAAGTTTTATTAAATAAAAAAAAAAAAAAAACTGTGAAGACAACTGAATGAACCAGAAAGCCAAACACCTCACAATAGTAAAGAGAAAAGAATGAATAATACTGAAAGGAAGAAGTGAAGGCAGAGTCAAAGAGAACGACAGAAAGGAACCTACTAGCACAATTTCAAGGAGTAGAACAGAGAGAAGGACCACCACTGTATACACAGACGTGCACGCACATGGACACGCGAACACACACACAATCACTCTCATTTCAGTGACACACAACAAAAGCAATTAATTATCAAAGAGCCATCGGCATATGTTCTGGTATCTGTAACATTTGCTATGAACCTTGCAAATGTTTGACAACGAAACAGTACTTTTCTTCAAATCGTGATGAACATACACACAAAACTAAACATTCCCTTTTGCATCAAACATGGAGACGAGACACACACTTTCAAATACCCGCATACATTATCTTTTAACTCTTCACACACATGCAAATACTCGCACACACACAACGCCAATGGTGCAGTCATATGGTATTAAACCTGCTTAATGACTCGTGAATGCCCTGTAACGAGTACACATGCGCGCGCGCGCACACACACACACAGAAGGCCAAGGGCATAGCGAGATAGTATTGAAATACATTAAATGACTCATTAACGTTTTTCTACTTACACACCTACACACAAACGCACGCATGTGCACACACAAGGCAAATTGCGCATCAGATGGTATAAAATACGCCTAATGACTCGTGAATGCCTAGTTATGTGCACACACACACACGTACAGACACACAGAGTATTCCGAAAGGCAATGCCTTTACACTCCATACTGTTTTTTCCCCCAACACATTTACATAATCCCACAAATCGGTCCCAACTTTCTCCTTCCCTCCCCAAAAATGAAAAAAAAAAAAAAAAACCCACACAAATACAGAACAAACACCACACACATACCGCCTCTTCCCCTGTCTCCCACCATCCAGGCACACAATCTTTCATTCATTCAATCTCTCCCTCCCCAGCATTTAGACAAGAAAAAAAATCAAAAAGTGTAAATACAGCTAAATGGACCAGAAAGGCAGGAAAAAAACAATCGACGACAGTCAAGGCGGGGGAGGTGGTGGGTGTTAAGAGAGAGCATTGATGGACCAAATGAAGACAGAATCAAAAGGAATGACACAAATGAGAAAATTGCAATTTCCATGAAGTATTGAAGACACGCTAGAACACACACACACAATGATCGCGCGTCCCCCCCCCCCCCCCCCCCAATTTTTGTTTATAGCAAGTGCAACAGTATAACACAACTTTCTTTACACAGCGAGTAAAACAGTAACTGACCTAAGTGAGACACAAGGTTATACATAATGTCAATAACACCATACCCGCCCTGGTCTTCACACCCCCCCCCCCCTCTTCCGAAAACTTTGTTTTTCAAAACTTGATAAAATCAAGGATAATTACCAATAAAAGAAAGGCTCTTGCAAAGTTCTGACAACACGAGCCATCTGTTGACAGCAAGTAGAAAAAAAGCATTGGGCATTATGAGGGGAATATAAAACATTAAATATATCGTCTAACATTCATACAAACATTACAGAAAACTTCAAGAGGCAGCCTCAAAGCAAGTACAGATTACCGCCCTTCTCGACTCACCACTATCATCATCTATTACACACACTGTATCATCATTATACGTACACACACACATACATAAAGATGGAAACACGAAACAAATGCAGATCGATCCCCTCCTCGACCTCCCTGCATACCCTACCATCCCCGACTATTCATCCATTCAAATCATAAGTTCTCGCTTCTCCCCCTCCACCTAAAATATATATGTGTGTGTGTGTGTGTGTGTCTACGCAATATGTTTTGTCTGTAAATGGATCTCTATAGTTTATTTTTTACAGCTCTATGATAACAGGTGTTGTGTGAATGTATGTGTGTTGTTGTACCAAGGGCGCACACGACCCTGTATGTGTGTGTGTGTGTGTGTGTGTGTGTGTGTGTGTGTGTGTGTGCGCGTGCGTGTGTGTGTGTGTGCGTGTGTGTGTGTGTGTGTGTTTGTGTGTGTGTGTGCGCGTGTGCGCGCACGCGTGTATGAGTGCGTGTGCGTCTGTGCTTGCGTATGTGTGTGCGTGTATGTTTCTATGCGTGCGCGTGTGTGCGTGTGTGTGTGTGTGTGTGCGCATACGTGTGTGCGTGCGTGCTTGTGTAGCACACACCCTTCTGTCCTCTCTCTCCGTCACCAGCATTTACACGGAAGAAAAGGCGAGAGAGTGAAGACAGCGGAATGGAAAAAAAAAAAGTGAACAAAAAAGAAAAAAAAAAGCGAGAATATTAGATGAACAAGTACAGCCAGAATCAAATAGTGAAGAGGAAATGACTAGCACAGAAATTAATGGAAGTGTGAAAGTGAAAGGCTCCCCATTACTCACACACACACACACACACACGGGCATGTATGCATATGCAAAAGATAGAAACAAACGCGCATGCATACGCACGCACACAGAGCTTAACTGCACCGACACACTCCCAAAGACAGACTAAACAAAAACAGGCGAATTTTCAAGCATCCATCGACACATGTTCTGTTACTGTAATATTTGCATGGGTGTACCAATGATAGTAGGCCCTTGCAGATATCTGGCAGTGACGAACTTGTTTGCATTACGAGTAAAACGGTGCCCGACATAAAAAAATAAAACACAAGGAAATGCTTTCAGGTCAGTGACATGTAAAATCTCATCACAAAAACCTGAACAAAATACCAATCAAAAACTAAACGTTCAAATTTGCACCCAAATGTCCAGACCAAGATGCACATAGGTAGGCACAGGTCGTCAAATATATACCTAAAATGTTTAAAATCTGCTTATCAGGACACCTGCAAGGACATTGTTTTGCTTTACACATAGCAGGGTTGCATTCGTACGTGAGTATGCAAACGATACATATAAATACATGAAATAACAGCACCTGCATTTCATTCATCCTTCAAACATGGCATGTTGCTCCAATATTTGCAATGACGTGTCAGAGATAGACCATAGCAAAGTAATGTTTGCGAAGGCGTACCAGCGACAGGCTCTTGCAAAGATCTGACAGCAACACAATCCATCGATGGATAGCAAAGTCAAGAATAAAGACACAATGCGCATTACCGTAAAATATGAAATACGAAATCAACAGATCCAAACCACACAGAAATTTCAACAGGCGAACACAAGCTAGATACAGATTAACTCCGCTTTTTTCGCCCCTCCCATCCTCACCCCTCCCTCCGTCCCTTCCCATTGAGCCACTCTCAACCATCATTCCCGCCTCTCGCCCCCCCTCCTGCCGTTCTTCAGACAATAAAAAAAAAAAGCTCTGGGCATTATGATGGAATATAGAACATCGAAGAGATATGTAATATAATACACATATACAAACATTACAGAAAACTTCAAGAGGCAGCAAATAAAGATCACCTACCTTCTCCACTCACCATTTAATATTACCATCCCCGCTCATTCACCCATCCTCATTCGCGGCTCTCGCCTCTCAACCCCTTCACTCTAAACACATTATACATACATATATATATATATATATAAAATGCTGAACAATTAAGTAGTGGGGGGAAAACAAGTGCAAGTTAACAATTCTTCCATTATTATAGTAATGATTTGGCAAAGATTAGAAATTGAGAGGGAAAAAAAAAATTGAAGATGAAATAAATGGGAAAATGTATATCATAAATATGAAAACCCCTTCACTAGCTGCTTGAGGAAACAAAATATGAAAACCCCTTCACTAGCTGCTTGAGGAAAAACTATCGCAATCCCTCCCGAAAGACAGCTTTATGTGTCGCCTGCTCCGAGGCCTTTCGTCCGCTGGATCGGACTCATCAGGGAGACACAGCTGATTGTGTCTGTGCTCTTGGTGTCAGATAGAGACACACCACAGTCCATAATTCTGTGGTGTTCCGACCACCAAGGGTTCGAAAAAGAACGGAACAGCACCCCCAAAGCAGCCAGCGAAAGGTGAAAGAATTAAACAAAGGAAAGTTTGGAGAGGAAAAAAGTTGTTGGAAACTAAAAACATTACGCAAACAGTATAAAATGTAAGGGACAATCTTTGAGCCTATGCTTGAGAATCCATCTAAGGATGCAAGGGAGATCAAAAGATACGGAACAGTCTGAGTGGTCAGCTCTGCTGTTCAATAACCCAAGCATTGTCAGCGGCTAAGAATTGTGCAAAACAACCTTTCCTTGGATCTCGTAAGAGATGCAATCACCCACTGATTGACCAAACAGTATAATGCTGAACAATTAAGTAGTGGGGGAAAACAAGTGCGGGTTAACAATTCTTCCATCATTATAGTAATGATTTGGCAAAGATTAGAAATTGAGAGGGGGACAAAAAAAAAATTGAAGATGAAATAAATGGGAAAATGTATATCATAAATATGAAAACTTCACTAGCTGCTTGAGGAAACTATCGCAATCCCTCCCGAAGACAGATCTATATGTGTCGCCTGCTCCGAGGCCTTTCGTCCGCTGGATCGGACTCGTCAGGGAGACACGGCTGATTGTGTCTGTGCTCTTGGTGTCAGATAGAGACACACCACAGTCCATAATTCTGTGGTGTTCCGACATATATATATATACACACATATCTATACATGTGCTTGTGTATATCTATACATGTGTACATGCATCACACACACACTACGTCATACACATGTATGTATATAATATATATACAACAGACCAACCACCTTCTCGACCTCCCATCATTTCCTACCTTCCCCATCCATACTCTCGCTTCTCCCCCCTCCACCTAACAACGTGTGTGTGTGTGTGTGTGTGTGTGTGTGTAGTCAGTACAACTTTGAGTTAAATCTGACAATAAATTGGGTTTCAGTCAGTCAGTCAGTGTGTGTGTGTGTGTTTTGCGCGCGCGCGTGTGCGCGCACACGTCTGTACCTTCGCGCGACTGTGTGCGTGTGTGTGCGCGCGCGCGTGTAAGCGTGCGTGCGCGTCTGCGTGTGTGTGTGTGTGTGCAGCACACACCCTTCTATCCCATCTCTCCGTTACCTGCATTTACATGGGAGAAGAAAAGTCGTGAAAGAGTGAAGACAGCGGAATGGACCAGAAAGACTGAAAAACAAAACAGAGAAGGACAAAGAAAAGAAAATGATATTGGATGAACAAGTAAACCAGAATCAGAGCGATAAGAAAAGAGGAATTGACTAGCACAGAATTTCCTCGAGGTATGGGAAAGAGTGAATGACCCATCACTCGCACAAACACACACCATGCCCGCGGACATGCATGCATCTGCTCAACAGAAAAGAAACGCTCATACACACAGCTGAACACATGCCGCCCCCCAAAAAACGAATTTTTCAAGTAGCTATCGCCCTGTTTGTTACGGTAATATTTGCAACGGCGTACTGATAGGCTCTTGCAAATATTTGGCAGTGACAAAAAAAACTTGTTCGCATTAAGAGTAACACGGTGCCGACATTAAAAGTAAAACACAAGGAAATACTTCAGGTCAGCGACATATAAATGCACCACTGGAACCGTTTCAGGAAATGTTTTGTCCTTCAAAACTTGGAACAAAATACCAAACAAAAACTAAACGTTCCCATCTGCACCAAATATTACAGACCAACGATACACATATCTTCAACTACACACAAAATTTGTTTACAATCTGTTTATCTGGAAACCTTCACGATATTGTATTTTGCTTTACACATAACAGGGCCGCACACGTACGGGAGTATGCATACACATACATATATAAATACATGAAACACTAGCACCTGCATGTCATTCATCCTTCATAACACGGTCTGTTGCCCTAATGTTTACAATGGCATATCGAGGATAGTCCATGGCAAAGATTCCACAGAAATGTATGCAATGGCGTATCAAATGATAGGCCCTGGTAAACATTTGACAGCAACACGATCCATTTACTGATAGCAAATAAAAAAGTACAGTTTGATGTTGGAATATCAAATACCAGAGAAAATTATAACTAAAACGTACCCACTGTGCACAGACAAATTTCAAAAGGCAAAACCTTAACAGGCGCATAACAACCTCCGCCACTTATCGCTCCCCAGCCTTACCTCCCCTTGTCCCCATCCACTCGACTACTCTCACGTTTCGTTCCCGCTCCCCCCCCCCCCCCCCCCCCCCCCAAAAAAAAAAAAAAAAACAACAAAAAAAAAAAAAAAACAAACAAAAAAACCCCCTGAAAAACGCACAGAACCACATGCAACACACACACAACCCGGACACAAAACCAGATAAATATGCGCCCCCCCCCCCCCCCCTCCCCCCAATGTCCTTCCCAAACACGCACTCTTCATCCTTTTTTCTTCACCAAAATTTACACAGAGGAAGAAAAAAAGGAGAAGAGGGTGAAGACAACTGAATTTCGAGGTGTAGAATAAGGGCGAAAACTCCACGCGCACACGAGAACATACATCCTCTCTTAAATGTTTGCGAACCGCCAAGAGAAACGTGGACAAACGAGTCACGAGTCTTGTGATTCGTTTGTCCACGTTTCTCTTGGCGGTTCGCTCACATTTAAGATTTTAGATTTCCGCCTGCAGTCGTCTCACTCTGCAACTAGATACATCCTCTCGCTTTTTTCTGTCCGTCTCTCACGAGATACATACACTTCTAAAAACAGGCTAAACAAAGCATAATCTAATTTTCAAACAGCCTTCACCATATGTTTTGTACTAATATTTGCGATGGCGTACAAATGCTGTCATTACAAATATTTGACAGTATACTGGCCCGTGTTATTTGCTTAAAGAGCAAAGCAGTACCTGATAACAGAAGTAAAACGCAAGGAAACACAGAATGTCAATGACAGCATCGCATTAACAGGCCCCTTTCAAAAATTTTCTGCAAAACGTGATCCAAGTAATTTAATGCAAAAAGTAAGCCTTTCTGATTGCATCAAACGCAGAAATCCACACACACACGGAGGTGTACACATGCCTTGACACACATTGAAACCTGCTCCTCAGACAGCCAAGGTAAGGCGATGTTGCTTATAGCCCAGCCGACCGCAGAGGGCCATACCAGGGCTGATATCGCGTCGAAGTCAATCACAGTTATTAGCACACACACACACAACAAAAAAAATCTCATTCAAACCACCTTTTGAAGTATACGAGCTAAAAACACACAGGAATTTCGTAAAAAATCTTTCTCCCATAAAAATGTTAGATCAGATGAAAAACGTTTATCTCTTTCAGAAATTCAAAGATCACATTAGGTGGGACATCCCTGAATAAGGTTTTCATGGAGTCTGCTATAAAATGCTTATGTCTTGTTAGGCTTGTCAGTCACCCTTCACAATATTGTATTTTTGTGTAAAATTTGTAATGAGCTTCTGACACACACGAAGTAAATGATTAGTACCAATATGGAATGGTACTGTAATATTCGCAATGGCATACCATTGGCAGGATCTTGCAAGATCCAATAGCAACATGATCCACTCATTTTTGTAAAAAGTAAAAACAGCAATAGGCAATAATTATTAAAGAAAAAGCAATCAAATACAAATTATCCATAAATGTAATATATAATATAACACATTTCCCGACCTGAGCGTTAATCTAAGACAGCTTTATCTATGAAAACTTGACACTACTTCCTTCGTAAATAGAATTAAATCAACTCTAGTTCATAGCGAGACGACTGAAGGCGGAAATTGAAGCAAATTTCTAAAAAGGAAAGATATTTCCGCAGACATTACAGATTACAGGACGTATACATTGGCAGGACAGATTACAGGACGTATACAGACAGATTACATGTCCTGTATGTAATCAGGTCTGTGAAAGTAATAAATTAACACACTATACATACATACATACAATATATATATATATTATTATATTATATATTACATGTCATGTAATCCGTTTGTCTGTGGAAATACCACACACACACATGCACCCCTCAATCCCCCGAACGTATCAGTACTTAAACTCATGCACCCAGATACACAGCCGATAAACTGGCACATAAATTCAGAAACAAACTCATTAAAGATTTGTACACAAAAATACCTGCTTCTCACACTCCTCACACGTTTTTTCAGGTCATATTCACGACGGCGTACCGATGATGGTTACATACCGCCACGTCCATGCAAGGTCTGAGCGCGTTTCTCATGCGGTGCCATTTCTGTACATGTAGCTTGACCTTGTGTGGTCAGCGTCAGTCAGCACTCTGACAACTGCACGTGAACTGAAGCACCTATTTAGAATCGGAGCGAGCTGGTGCCGGCTCCTAGATCGGGGGTGTCACATGGAGTTTCTGTGTTGCGCCGTCACGCTGAAGAACGCGTTGCTATCAGAGGCCGTGATGATAGCCCAGCTCCAGCAAGCGTCGCCCCTACTTTCGCCTAATTTTGACTCGAACAGGCAGGCCAAGGGCTACGACCGGCACTTGCTCTAGAGCTGCTACTATCCACCAAGAAATGCTGCAGCTCTTTCAGAGTTTTCAGATAATAGCGCTGAGAACGTCATAGAATCCCCCCTGCTAAAGATAGAGCAGATGACACAAGACTTGCTCGATTCCCTCTGTAGACGAGGTGATAGATCCTAGCAGGCTGGTCCTGACCACGAAACTCGCTTCAGGTGTCCTGGTCTCATCTGTTTTCCCTTGCCAGAAAAAAAGTTGAAGTCTTTCTCTGTAACAGATCCAGATCCTGGGAGACTGCTCTCCTGGAGGTGACGATATCCATCTGCACTCTTCTCAGTTCTACGTCGATGACTGTTGTCTTGGAAGGGTCATTTCTTTTTTGCAGTTTGTCAGAGAAACTGGCATCATTGATCATTGCTCCGACACTGGAAGCACCCAGAAGTTTTTTTTTTTTTTTTTATGGTTTTGTTTATATTTTGGGTCCATTTTCTAGCGTGCTCTCGTCGACCTGCCGGCCAGTTTTCATCTCTACCCCCCTCCCCTCCTCCCCGCACTAACTGAAGTTTATTTACCGACTATAACGAGCCAACAGCCGACTGACGGGGATCTGTCAGCCTGAAGAGGGCACTAGCTGAACAAAGAGGTGCGATGACCTGTCCCACCGTGGGAGGCAGTCCCTGGCGTTTGGTTCTAAGGTAGTCGAGTACGGGAACACGGTAGCGGTATATTGCTTCTTCACGTGTTGCACCCAGGTTGTTGTTAAACCGTCTTGCCTGGTCCGTGGTCCTGGATGACTGAACGCAGTGGTACTGGTGTCCTGAAGGGAGGTCAATCTCTATGAACCTGCCGCACAAAAGTGGCACATTAAATCCTGACAAATGCGCGCGACGACTGCGCGCGCGGGTGTGTGCATATACGTGTGTGTGTGTGTGTGCGCGTGTGAGAGTGTGTCTGTGCGCACGCGGGGTGTGCGCGTGTGTGTGCGCGTGTGTATGTGCGCGCGCGCGTGTACATGTGTATGTGTGAGCGCGTGTGTATGTGTGCGCGGTGTGTGCGTGAGTGTGTGTGTGTGCGCGCGCACAGGTCTTATGTGCGAGTACGAGTAAGCTTTCTGTAACGTATTTTCAGCCCATCTGATTATTGTGTGGGGGTCGACTGGACAACTTTTGTCCCGAAGAAATACAAAGAAAGAGAGTGTGTGGACGACAGAGAATGGAGAGAACTCTGGTTACATGTCCTTCTGAAAGCCCAATTCAACCACCAGTCCTGCAAACTGTTCAACACCACTATGCCGTGTACACCTACCATTATTTTTTTGTTAAAAAAAAAAAAAAAAAGGAATAAAAATATCAGAGTGAAAAAAAAGCCTGTGCTCATGTATTGTCTTAGATATTATTAGGCTTTTTTCCTTCTTTCAGATTAAGATTTTTTCGGGTGGCTGAACACCCAATCCTCCCCCTTCCCATCACGCTGGCCTCACCATTCCTACCCCTTTTATCACCCTACTAGTAATGGTGGAGTCCAACAGTTTGGGACATCTCTGATGGATGAGAACTGCCAAACTGTGATTCATTCATGCATATCAGATTATTCTTCCATGCACTTAGCCTGTCCACACATCTCACCTGTACCTCTATCGTGCGGTCTTCGTGTTCCTGGTGTGGTCGATCTTCTGGGCTGTCTTCCTGGTTTCTGGGGGTTCTCCCGGGTTTGTCTTCTTGTTCCTGGTGACTCTCCAGGCTTGTCTACTCTTTCGGGTAGTCATCTTGTTCCTTGTGTCAGCTGGATAGCCATCCTCTGCCATCACTGGGTTGTCGCCCCTGTTCTCGGCGTCTTCTGTGTTGTCGCCCCTGTTCTAGGCGTCTTCTCTGGGTTGTCCCGTTTCCGTTGTCTCCCCTATGTTGTCATCCCTGTTCAAACCGAATTATCGTTAGTCGCGCGCGCGCAGGTGTATGCGTGTGTATGCGTGCGTGTGCGTGTGTGTGTGTGTGTGTATGAGAGAGAGAGAGAGAGAGAGAGAGAGAGAGAGAGAGTGTGTAAACTGTGCACATACAAATTAAAGTTGAGCGAGACAGGTGCAGTTGTTTCCGCGTTTTTCATTATTCAGTCACTGGTAACAAACAAAAGAAAGAATACAAAATCGGCAAGCGTGGATTCTGTAGTAAACTGAAAATACTATTTTCACACCTCATAACAAGACCACCTGCCTCATTTAATTAAAGCAGTAAATGTTAGGAGAAAACCCCGTACTTTGAAGAAAAAAAAAAACAACCCGATCATCCTTCTAACACCTTTTCTTCAGTACATCACTTTCTGCGTAATTATCGCTATGGACAGAAACATGGAATTACATAATCTAATTTTTCTTCAGACTGAAACGAGAATGTAACTGGTTCCAGAAAAAAAAGTCACTTCACTGGTTTACCTCGTGTGGCACCTTGTACTTCCCGTTGTCAACGGCAATATCCACTGGTGTCCTGGTACCTGGAACAGAGGTCGTCCTGTGTAATCCTGCCATTAAACAAAAAAATCCAGATTTCAATTACATAATAAAAATCCCCCCACTGAAACCCTCATACACGAGCGAAAAATACTAAACTCTAATAAAGGAGGCACTAAACTCTGAGAAAGGGGAAGCTAGTAAAGCCTGTGAAAATACAATCTCTTAGAAAAAAAAATGTAGGCTCCAAGAGAGGAAATCGAATTGGGGAATGATGGAACTAGACTCTGAGAAAGGACACTTCACCTATCAAATTGCACTAAACTCTATAAAAAGAGCACTAAACCTTACGAAACAAAGTCATCAAACCATGAAAAAGGGTACTATTCCCTATCAGAAAGGACACTGAGCCCGGTGAACGTAGAGAAAACTGAGCCATAACAGAGGACACTAAAACTTTGTGAGAAAAGAATACCAGGTCACAAGAATAGGCAACACTGAATCCTATGAAAAGAGTGCCAAATCCTACAGAAGGACGCTAAAGCCTTTGGGAGGAGGGCAAAAAAAAACATTGACACGACATTAAGGTCCATGAAAGGATACTAAAGCCGGTGAGAGGACAATCAATCCTTAAAAAAATTAACTCCAAGACAGACATTAAACCCTGCCAAAAGGGGACACTGATCTCTTAGAAAGGATACAAAACCCCATGGAAAGAGCACACGGAACCTTATGAAAGAAGGGCATTAAACAAAATGACTTGTTGTCAACGATTACCATGTCGGACGTTTTGTGGCGTGAGGGACACTCAGTAGGGGTACTGGGTGCGCACTGGGAAATATTTCAGCAACAGGATCAAACACTTCCTCTGAAGCTCCGCAGCTCGGCCCAAAGGATCTGAAAACACGCGTCCATGCTCCAGACCGCCTCGGAACCAGGGAGGCTACGTCACCGAGTCACTCTTTGATGCCTTTCGTGAAGTATTCCCTCCAGTACCTCCTGTTCTGTATCCGTGTTCCACGGAAGTCACGACAATGGAAACCAGCACAGCTATGACAGTAGGGAATAAAGACTCTCAACCTTGGGATACAGCAGACACTAAATGCTACGAAAGGACAAGTCTCGACTCTATAGCAATACAGACTCTAAATTCTATGAAAAAAAGGCACTGAACCCTGAAAAACGGTGAAATACGTTTAAGGAGGTGGTATACAACGCCTAACACAAGACAAAATCCTGCAAAGACAGGCACTAATTTCTGAAAAAGAAAACCCTGAAACCTCAAAAATTAAACGACCCAAAACCTTATGGAAGAAGACACTGAAACCTAATACAGAACAAAGCACTTAGTGTTCAAATAAAAAGACCGGTTCACTACAAATTACGAGATTTAAACATTGCGGAAGAGGAATACTACACAAGAAGAGTGCAGAGGTAAGTGGAGAAGACAGAAAAGCAAACAAAAAACCTACAAAACACACACAAAAAAGTATAAAGAGACACTCTCCTTTAGTAATTCTCCCAGTTCACGTGATGATCTGGTCAGGGTTTTCCGTGGCCGTTCATGCAGTAGTTCCGTGTCCCTGTCGATGTAAAAAAAAAAAAAAAAGTACATTTCCTTTTAACATTTGATTTTCAGTGCAAGCATTTGATCATCATTTAGCCAAACCACTTTAACGAAAAGTGAGGGGTGGTTGTGTTCGTTTTGTTAGAGCAAGTGCGGGGCTTCCGACAGCTCAAAATCCTAATTGATAAGAACGTTTTCCTTTGTTGTGGTAATATGTAAAGTACTGTACTACGCATTTACGCAGATACATATAGTTTTACAGGGGCGCCTGTGTGCACGTACATGCACTCCTTTCTTATATTCATGCTTTTGGACTTCGGATGATATCTTAGAGAATCTCGGTTTTCAGTTCTGCTACTGTCCACTACAAGTAATCTTCGTGTTCGAAGAAGCGGGCGTAACTTAATGGCATACCCGCAATGTTTAAACTTCCCATTATCTTACGTACTTTGGTAGACCAAACCTGTGATGGTTATGCGGGCGAGGTAATGGAGTTGACAGGAAGGGAAGGGAGAACATCCTAAATCACGTGCCCTTCTCAAAGCCCTATTCAACAACCAGTCCTGCAAATCGTTCACTATCGGTATGCCTGTGTACATCTACCATTAAGTGTAACACGATACCAACAAGTTTTGTCCGATTTCTCAGGTCTGTTTATGCGCAGTAACAGGTAGCTCTGTTTTGTGAAATGTAACTGAATATTTAAAACTACGCTAAGCTACGTTCACTTCGACTATTCTTTTTCAGCCAGGAACACTTTTTTGACAAAAGCAAAACACATCGGGAAAATTTACATCAATCGTTTCTTTTTTGCAAAGAATTACTACCTTATGAGCACTGTTCTTCGTACAGATGACAAAGGATAGTAAATGGAAATTTTTTATTTTTTTCAGTCCATGCTCGTGTAATATGTTTTTTTTTCTTTATGATTATGAAGATATTTTTCGGGTGGTTGAATACCCACCCTTTACCCCCCTCCCCACCATGCTGACCTCCCACCCTTACTCCTACTCCCTTCAACACCTGTAATCTTGTATCTTCCAACAGTTTGGGACCTCTTTGATGACGAGAACTGTCAGACTGTGGTTCATTCACGCATACAAGAACTGTTGAGAATAATTTGATTAAAAGTGTGCATCCAATTATTTCCTGCCATTCTAGTATCATCCCACGGTTTGGGACATCTGAGGGATTAGAACTATCAGACTGTCGATCATTCACACGTATCAGAACTGTTTGGTGTACCTAGAATAAAGTGTTCAATTATTTCATGTCACTAATCTGTCCACACATCTCACCTGCACCTCTATCGTACGGTCTTCGTGTCCCCTGGGCCGTCTTCCTGGTTTCTCGTGGCTCTCCCGGGTTTGTCTTCCAGTTCGTGGTGACTCTCCAGGCTTGTCGACTCATTCGGGTAGTTACTTTGTTTCTGGTTTCCACTAGATTGCCATCCTCTTCCTGGTATTTCCACTGGGTTTGTCGCCCCTGTTCCCGGCATTTCTCTGGGTTATCGTCCCGTTTGCGAAGTCTGCCTGTTCAAAACGCAAATTATTGGTCGTGTGCGCGTGTGTTATTTGCGTCTGCAAGTACATGCATTCGCGTGCATCTGCGCACATGTGTCTGCGCATGTAAACCTAAGCAGGGTGAAACAGGTGCAGTCTGTGGTGAGAGAGAGAAAGGTTGTCTTTGCGTTCTTGACAATTTTGTCATCTATAAAAAAAAAAAAAAAATCGGAATTTTGTAGAATCGTGGACTCTGTGGTAAACTGAAAATACTATTTTCACGACTCATGACAAGGCCGTCTGCCTCATTTACTTCAGCAATATCAGCTACTTCAGGAGAAAGAAAAGCATCCGTACTCTGAAGAAAAAAACATCACCCATGTTAAACCTTTTCTCCTGTACATCACTTTCTGCAAAGTTATCACTGTTGACAGTACTTGAAATTTCCACATATACATCTGTCGTTCCACTAATTTCAAACGTGAAGGTATTAGTTCAAGAAAAAAAGATCATGTCACTTGACTGGTTTACCTCTTGTGGCACCTTGTTCTTTCCAGTAGTTGCTTGCCAACTGCAATGCCCACTGGTATCCTGGTGCAGTGGCTGTCCTTTGTAATTCTGCCATTGAATGAAAAACAAATCCATTAGATGTTGACAACACTTAAAAACAAAACCGCTAAACCCTCAAGACAGGGGCTAAAAGCATTAACCCTGAGAAAGGAGGCACTAAACTCCGAGAAAGGGTAAGGCAGCAAAGCCTTTGAGAAAAACTTGGGAAAAAAGTGTAGGTCCAAAGAAACGATCGAATCAGATAAGATAAGTAAAATCTCAGATCCGATGAAAAATGTTAACCTCTTTCAAGAACTCAAAGATCGCGTCAGGCGGAACATCTCTGAACAAGGTTTTCATGGAATCTGCTGTAAAATGTTTGTGTCTCACATCGTGCAAATCCCAACACTCTAAAAGAATATGTTTCATTGTGAGTGGCACATGACACGGAATGCACCAAGGAGCTTCTTCACTCTTTAAAAGGTAGGAATGGGTAAAATATGAATGGCCGGTGTGCAGCCGGCACAGAACTGTTTCTTCTTTACGACCACCAGACGCAGATGAGAGGAACTCCTTTAGGTTTGGACGGATCTGAAAGAGTTTGTTATTTGTCTGTGTATTCCAGTTCAATCCTCCTGCCAGAGGTCTCTGACATAATCGTTAATTTTGGGTTTCAGATCCGAGCAGGGGATAGGTGTGTTTGACAGTTTCTCTCGTGTGGCATTCTTGGCCAAACGATCAACCATTTCGTTCCCTCCAATGCCAACATGACCAGGAACCCAAGCCAAAAGAATGTTGTAACCCTCTACTTTCAACTTGGTAAAAAGTTAAAAAAAAGTGTAAAAGTTCGGGGTGCTGAAGGTTGCGGCCAGCTATGGCCTCCAAAGCTGACAGTGAATCCGACAAAACCAGAAGTCCCTCTTCGTAGATTGGGAGATTATCCGTAGTGCCAGAACAGAGCTGTAACTTCAGCAGAGTAAGCAGAAGCGTCTGAAGGAATATGTTCTAACAGTATTTGAGAAGGAGCACCAGGGCAGTAGGCTGCACAGGCCACTCCATCTTCAGACTTGGAACCGTCAGTGAAAATTTTCTGATAGGATGAGAATTTCGAACAGAGGTCAGCATACAAGCCTTGTATGCCAGAGAGCTGGTGGACTCTTTGCGAAAAGCTGCAAGATCAAAAACGAATCTGGTGTGAAAAAGGTCCACGGAGGTTGATCTGGAAACTTGGAAAAAATCGGACACAACTCCTAGGTCTAGACCTGCATTCCGTGCGTGAGGCTGCATACGAAGACCAAACGGCGGAATACAGTTAGGGTTGTTTTCAAATTTGCTTTGAAAACTGAGGGTCAAAGACACAGTCATAGGCAGGGTTTTCAGGTTCCGAGAACAGTCTGACATAGTAATTCAAAGACAGTTTCAGCCTGCGGTTGGACAGTGAAGGTTCACCTGCCTCTGCGTACAGGCTGTACACAGGGGTGGTGCGGAATGCTCCAAGACAGAGACGAAGCCCTTGATGGTGGATAGGGTCCAAGAGTTTTAGAGCTTTCTGGCAAGAGGTTTTGAGGTGTTTAATGTGGCTGAGAAAGTTGAGTTTTTGGTCAAAAATAACTCCAAGGAATTTGGCCTCTGTGACAGCTGGAATGGGAGATTTCCCTATTTTGATTTCAGGATCTGGAAAAAACTGACGAAAATTATGGAAGTGAATGCACTGTGTCTTCGTAGGAGAGAAAGTGAAGCCGTTTTCATCCGCCCACTGATGAATTTTATCCACACAAAGCTGGAGCCTGCGCTGGACACTCGGGTACAGGCTTCCAGTTGCATAGACAGCAAAATCATCCACAAACAATGAGCAGTCTGACCCCTGCTGAACTGACTTGACAATGTTGTTAATCTTGATGCTGAATAGGGCCGGAGACAGTATGCTCCCTTGTGGAACACCCAACTCCTGCTCATGAACATCAGAGAGAGTGGTGCCAACCCGGACCTGAAACCGTCGGTCTGCCAAAAAATTTTGGATGAAAACGATCGAATCAGGAAAAAGATGAAACTAGACTCTAGGAAAGGACAGTAACCCTATTGGAAAGAACACTAAATCCTATGACAAGAACAAAAACTATAAATCAAAAGCCATGAAAAATGGTACTATTCCCCATCAGCCCTGTGAATGAAGAGAAAACTAAATCATGTGAGGGGAGTACTCTAAATTTCGTGAAAAAAGAACATTCATGTCATAAAGAAAGGACACTAAATTCTATGACAAGAGAATACCAAGTCTATGTAAAAGGACCCTACAGGTGGTGGACTGACAACCTATCAAAAGACATCAAGGTCTATGAAAGACTAAAGCCATGAAAGGAGGATACTAAGGCCTGAGAAAGGACACTCGATCCTATAAAAAAGACAACTCTCAGAAAGATAAGACATTAAATCCTGTCCAAAAGAGAATATCAAACTCTTTGAAGGAAGAGGGCACTTAACCCCATGGAATGAATTTATGAAAGAAGGGCATTAAGCAAAGTGAATGGAACGACATGTTGCTACTGATTACCATGCCAGACCTTCAGTGGTTCGAGGGACTCTCAGATTAGGAGGTACTGGGTGCGCACTAAGGAATATTCAGCAACAGGATCAAGACTTCCTCTAAAGCTCCGCAGCTCGGTCCAAAGGATCTGAAAACACGCGTCCATGCTCCAGACCCCTTTGGAACAAGACATGCCACATCGCCGAGTTACTCTCGATACCTTTCGTGAAGTATTCCCTCCAGTACCCCTGTTCTGTATCCGTGTTTCCACGTTAAGTCACGACACTGGAAACCAGCACAGAAATGATATAAAGACAGAAAAAGATGATCAACTCTGGGATATAGCAGACAGTAAACCCTACGAAAGGACAAGTCTCAATTCTAGCAATACAGATTCTAAACGCTATGGGAAAAGGCACTGAACCATGGAAAAGACAGTGGAACACGTGAAGAAGGTGGCACACAACACTCGAAAAAGACAAAATCCTACAAAGGAAGGCACTAATTTCTGAAAAAGAAGAATACCCTAAAACCTCAGAAAGTAAACTATCCAAAACATTAAGGAAGAAGACGCCAAAACCTAATAAAGAACAAAGCACTAAACTCCATGTATGAGCACTGTTAAGTTCACTACCAAGTACGCGCTTTAAACATTGTGTAAAGAGGAACACTACATGTGAACAGTCTAGGGGGAGACATTGAAACCTAATGAAAAGTAAAGCACTAAACTCCATATAAGTTGACAGTTGAGTTCACTACAAGATATGAGATTCATACATTGCGGAAGAGGAACATTACATAGGAACAATGAAGGGGTGGGTAAGGGAGGCGAGTGGATAAGACAGAAAAAAAGAGACGTAAAAAAAACGAACACTTTCCTCTTGTATTTCTGCCAGTTCACGTGACTGGTCTGGGTTTTCCGTGGACGTTCATGCAGTTGTTCCGTGTCCCTGTCGATATATCCATTGACAATTTTCTTTTAGCGTTTGATTTCTAGTGTAAACATCTGATTAACGATAAGTAAAGGCCGATTGTGTTTGCTTTGCTTGGGGTAAGTGTGGGGCTTTTAACAACTCAATATCCCGATTGTAAAGAACTTTTTCTTTCGTTGTGTTAGTATGTAAAGAAATCATTGTACTGCGTGTGTGCAGGTACATATCGTTTCACACAGGCGCATGTGTGAATGCAAGTGTATGCGCGAGGATACTTGCACGCGCGCGCGTTTGTGTGCGCGACTTCGCGTTATGCGTTTAGCGTTTGAATGTGTTCCTATACGCATGCAAATCTAAGGTGATGGCGACAGGTGAAACCTAGGGTAAACGGGAGGCGTGGTATCCGAGTTCTTGATAATTTAATCGTTCTGGTTGAAGAAAAAAGTTCACTTCATAAAAATGTCAGCCTCAGTGCTAAATTGAAAACACTTATTTCACCTCGTCAAAAGGTATCAGTCCGACTAGCCCATTAGTGCAGCAACACCAGCGTCCCACGTAGAAAGGAGAAAATCAATGGTGCGAAAAAAAATCGAAACCTTTCTTTGTGCAAAATCTTTCTCTTCAATGTTGCTGCATCTGACGTCATGCAAAACACACTTCATGATAACATTCTAAAAGATCAAAATGAAAAATTCAACTGGTCGAGAATAACCTGTCACTTCACTGGTATAAGTCGCGTTGTAGATACCTTGTTCTTCCTGGTATGTAGTCCTGTATGGCGGTGCTGAATTCTCCTGGTGGCCTTGCAACAGGCATCCTGGACATTGGTCATCCTTCACAATCCTGACATTTGAAAACATCTGATGTCAGTTTTAAAGTAAAAAAAATGATTTGGATTGAATCCTGACTAAAAAACCAAGTCGCGAAATCCTGAGACAGGGACACAGAAAATTGTTAGAAACACGCTAAACCGAAAGAGAGAGAGAGAGAGAGAGAGAGAGAGAGAGAGAGAGAGAGTCTGTGCGTGCATGCGAGCGTGCGCGCACGTTTATGTGTGTGTGTGTGTGTGTGTGTGTGTGTGTGTGTGTGTGTGTGTGTTCGTTTGCGTGTGTTCGCTTGCAAATGTTTTGTGTTTGTGCGTGTTCGTGTACGCATGCACATCTGATGTGATGGCGACAGGTGAAGCCAGGGGCGAGGGTAGCATGGTATCCCTGACCTAACAGGTTTATCACTCTGGTTCAGGAAAAAAGTAGACAGGCCATTTCATAATAAAGACTAGCCTCAGTGCTAAATTGACAACACTACTTTAACTCGTCACAAGGATCAGTCTGACTGGCTCATTAGTGCAGTGATACCAGTTTCCTGAGAAGGAAGGAGGCACTCTGACTTGAGGGGAAACTATTCTAAACCTTTTTATGTGAAATCTTCGTTATCCTCAATGTTGCTGGCTCTGATATCACGTGAAACACACTTCCTTATAATCCATTCTAAAAGATCCAAATGAGAATGGAAGTGGTCGAGAATAATGAATGTCACTTCACTTGTTTTAAGTCGTGTGGTACATACCTCGACCTTCGTGGTATGTAGTTCTGTATGGCGGTGCTGAATTCTCCTGGTGGCCTGGTAAAGTGTTCTGGACAGTGGTCATCCACTACAGTCCTGCCATCCAACGAAAAATCTGATGTCAGTTTTAAAGTAAACAAAAGCAAAAAAAAAAAAAAAAATCTCGATTGAATTACCGACTAAAATCAAATCACTGAACGCCGAGACATGGACACAAAAAATTGACAGAAAACACGCTGAAACCGTAAGAAAGACACCAAACCACGAAGACAGACTTGGTGCCACAAAAGAAAAACATCCAGTTCAAGAAAAAGATGACACTAGACCCTATGAAAATAAGACACTAGAGCCTCAAAAACAGTGACACTGAATTCTATTGAAAGGGGATACTTAACTCTATCAAAGAACGTCTTAACCGATGAAAAAAGACAAACGTCTACGACAGATGTGCTCTAATTTCAATCGGAAGGACACGAAGCCCCGTGAAAGGAAGCTAAGGAAAGGGGAATAATGAACACTCTTAAAAAAAGACGACATTAAGTCATAAGAAAATGATACTAAATCCTATGAAAAGGACATCAACACTTATTAAAGGAGAGGACACTAAACACTTGGGGGTGGAGAGGGGTAAACTCTGCGTAATGGCAACTAAACGCTTACGACAGACTCTGCAAAAAATAATCCTATGAAAGAATACTACATGTTGAAACATGGCAAATCCATGTGCAGAAAATGTTTGTGAAAGAACACTGAATCCTAACACAAATAGACATAAACCCCCCTAAAAGAACGCTAAAACCGTTCTCAGGACACTAATCCAATCAAAGCTGGTTACTGAACCTTAATCTATGAAGGCCACAAAAAACCCAGCGAAAGGACACAAACTCTATGTAGGGACACCAAACCAATGAAAGGACATTAAATGCGGTGGAAGGAGAACAATAACCTCATGGAAAGAGGAACGAAACCTACGAAAGAACAGGACACCAAATTACATAGATTACACTAAACCTTTGAAGAAAAGGAAATCTAAACCTAAATAATAAGACCTTATCAAACAAGGACACAAAACCTAATGAAAGAAATGGGACAGTAATCCAAGAAAAAAGAGAACACCAAAACTATGAAAGGGTTAAATAAACCCTTTAAAATCTTATGGACAGCACAAACCACTATGAAAGGAAGACATTAAATCCTTCGGGGAGAAGAGCAATTATTCATATGAAAGGGTCCACAGACTGATACCGATTACCATGTCAGGCATTTTGTGGACTAAGCGACACTCGGGTTTGGGGATGCCAGGTGCGCACTAGGAAATGTTTCCACCACAGGATCAAAGACTTCCTCTGAAGCTCTGCAGCTCAACCCCAAAGAATCTGACAAAAATGCGTCCACGTTGCAGATCCCTGAGGCTTCAGACTTGCTACATCGCCGAGTCACCCTTTGATACCTTTCCTGAAGCATTCCCTCCGGTACCCCCTCTTTTGTATCCTTGTTCCACAAAAAGACACGACATGGGGAAACCAAAGCTGCCGTGCTGATGATACGTACCAAAGACGCTAAACGCTGGGGAAACGTAAGTTACTAGACTCTTGGATAGGAGCAGACACTCAACTGATACGAGGAAACCTCAGTTCTCTGCAAAATAAAGGCACTAATCCTTAAAAAAACAAAGACATTAAAATCTACGAAGAAAATGCTTTGTCTGAAGAAGACTCAATTCCACTAAAAGATACTAAACCTTTAGAAGGAAGGAATGCTAAAGCCTGATTATAAAAAGACCCAAGCCTATGGCATAAGACACTGAAATATGAAGAAAGAACAGGACTTTAAAACTCCTCACAAGACGACAGTATGGTTTACGAAAGAATAGACATGACAGGAACGTTCGCCTGAAAAGTACAAGGGGAAACAGAAAGAGAGAGACGAAATAAAGGAGGAAATAAGAGAACGACACTCTCCTTTTAACGACGGCATTCTCCGAGTTCACGTGACCTGGTCTCCGTTTTCCATGGCCGTTGATGTAGTTCTCCCTTGTCCTGTCAACATGAGCAACATGAACTTTTTCTGTGAGAATCTGACTTCCATCAATTTAGCCCAGCCAAATTAGTAAAAGAGTGAGGAGTGGATTCGTCCGCTTTGCGGGAATCCTCCCGACAGCTCGAGATCCTACAAGAAAAACAAAAACTCGGTATTCCTTAGTTGTGATACCGAGCAGCATAATCATATTACGTGCACAGGCATAGAGGGCTGTACATGTATGCGTGCGTGCATTGTACGTGCACTCATTTGAAATCGTTTGAAAATTGTTTTCGGTTCTGCTACTACTCATGATAGGCCTAAATGTTCCATATGACCGAATGAAGTGTGTATAAAACGTAATGTCATATACTCTTCCAATCTTTGAATTCGCTGTGGGCACAGTTGGGAAGACCAGAACCACACTGCCGAGTTTCATCTATTTGATTTGTCTCTGGGAGTGTTGCTCAAATTTCCTAACAACGCTGCAGACGTCTGTCCCACTCGGGTCTGAGAGACGCCGGGATACAATGTTAAAGGTATGCGTGGAGAACACCCACTGTCAACACACATTCTCAGCCAAGAATGGAACTCCCACAGTATCCTTATCCACTCATCAATCGTATGTCATTTCTGTGGCCTGTCGTGCCCTCTCTTATGGTGACCCGTTTTTGATTTCCTGTACCTATCTTGCACCCTTTCTGGGTTCATGTTGTTTAGGTCGCTGGTAACACCGATTTATGGGGGGACCGTCTTGGACCGGGACGACGTGGTTGGCCGCTATCTGGAGAAACAGAAAAAATGTTGCTGTGTAGACCAGCCGACCGCAAAGGGGCCATTTGTCAGCGCGTTGAAGTCAACTCGCAAGTAAAAAACAATGTATATATACACTAAAAAATAAACATGAAATTCTCCCTGACGCAGTCTTCAAAGACTGAGCAATATCGTCGTCAGTGGCGGCTCAATCAGTTGATGTCCTGAATATGTTTAGCTCAGCCCCCCCCAGAAAAGGGGACCACAGAACAGTGCGGCGTTCATCTGGTTGGATGCCCCCTTGATGACCCTAGACTTACTCTACCTGTGATTTGCAGGTGCTAGGGTTGCGACAAGCCAAGCCAGATCGAGACTGTGGATGGAAAGTTAAAAGATACGAGAGAGAGAGACGAGAGAGAGAGAGAGCGAGGAGAGAGAGAGAGAGAGAGAGCTGCTAACAGCCCGGCCGACCGCAAAGAACCATCTTTAGATTGTCACCCTGCCCTGAAGTAACTGGGAAAAATGGCGAAAAAACTACAAAAAACTCATTTAAACACACTTTCTAAAAACACAACGTAATTTTGTTAAAATCTTTACCTTCATCAAATCTTTGATCAGATACAAAAACGATACTTTTCTGAACATCTCTGACCAAATTTTGATGGAGTCTGTCTTGTAAAAGTGGTTATATGTCTGACATGTAAACCCCAATAATCTGTGAGAATATGTTTCACTTTCACAGGGAATATCACATGGAATACATGAATTTTTCCCTTTTTAAACGATAAACCGTGGGTGTTAAGGCAAGGTTACACCATTGCCATATCGTGGCCCGACTAGGGTTTATCTAGACTCGACTCGGAAAATGGTCTTCATCGGTTTCCATAAAGTCCTGACACACGACGTGCTCTCGCCTTGCAGCTGAGACTCCCCCCTGTCGATACAGAAGAATGACAGTAATAAAGTAATGTCCCTGCCTGTTTTATACCCGCGCCAGGCAAGTCTCGATGACGCGTAGCCCGCCTGTTTG
>JADBJO010023587.1:0-26346 GCA_016801955.1 Conus betulinus
ATCTGTCTCTTCTCCTCCTCTCCTCCTCTCCTCCTCCTCTCTCTCGTCTCTCTCTCTCTCTCTCACTGACGACGAATCCAATTTCTTGTCTGTATTTTCGGGGGAAAATGTGTGTGTGTGGTGTGTTTGTGTGTGTGTGTGTGTGCGCGCGCGCCGCGCGTGCGCGTGCGCGTGCGCGTGCGTGCGTGCGTACGCGGCGTGCTTATATGTGTATGTGTGTCTGAGGTATGTGTATGTAGTGGTGTGTGTGTGTGTGTATGTGTGTGTGTGTATGTGTGTGTTGTGCACGCGCGTGCGTGCGTGCTATTTACTTGCGTGTGTGTTTGCGTGCGTGCGTGGCGTCCCCCTGCATGTGTGTGCGTTGCGTGCGGTGCGTGCGTGCGTGCGGTTGTGTGTGAAAATAATCGATGAACATATTTTGAGTTGCCAAAAGAAAACAGGTTTTCACAGGACATGTTAGAAATGTGTTATTTAAATATACAAGTTTCTGAATGCTGATGAAACCTTGTTGAAACCCGACAAGCCCAGTACCAGGGAAAGTCTTCCATTGTCTTAGCTCCTAGCTTTCTGCTTTCCTCTGGTTCGTTCGCCATCTCCAACGCATTCCCTTTCTGTCACTGACTCACTCACTCTGTCTCTGTCTCTTGTCTCTGTCTCTCTCTTCTCTCTCTTTATCAACCTTACACATACACAACACACACACGCACACATACAAACACCACACACACACAACACACACACACACACACACACACACACACACACACACATATATATTATATATATATACTCTATATATCTATTTATATTATATATTATAAACACCATGCACACACACACACACACACACACACACACACACACACACACGCACGAACCGTCTCATTTATCTCTCTCGCTCTGTCTCTCCTACTCATCCTCTCTTTCTCTCTCTCTCTCTCCACGCTACATGCACGCACGCACGTACACACACACACCACACACACACACACACACACACACCACACACACACACACCATGCACGCACAGCACGCAAGCACACACACACACACACACACCACACACACCACACACACACACACACACACACACACACATTGACACATACAGACACACAAGACGCCCCAGGAGTTCCTCTTGCTCCGTCATTCTCTTGTGTGATGTTCTGTTATCTGAGGTCCACCTCAGCCCTCTCATGGATGGGTGATAATACTGTACATTAGGCTGACGAGCACCTGTCGACACAAACATCTATTTTTTCTTCTTTTTTTTTTCTCCTGCACACGTATGTGTTGTTTTCTACCATAGTCCGTCGGAGTCAAAATGCACAGCGCTTTCGCAGACAGCGAGATGGAATATTGAACTACACTACACTACATTATTAAGATGCAGAGCATATAAACGTACTCCCAGTTTATCCTGATACGCGTGATATATTCCATAAAGAGTAAAAAAACCGTCTTGGGCTGGTGTAACCGTTAGTAATGGCTATTCTGGTAAACCTATAATGATCATACTTACAAATTTTCAGAAAGATCGGCCAATAACTTTCTGAGATTTTCCATCAGAAGAAAACCATTATGGGCCGGTAGTAACGGCTATACGGTAAACTTAAAACATCGGGCATCTCTATGACCCATAATGAACATATCTACAAATTTTCAGAAAGATCAGCCACTTACTTTCTGAGATATTCTAATAACAAACAAAAACCGTTATGGGTTGTTATAGCCGTTAGCATCGGCCATAACGTTACAGCCGTTAATGACGGCTCCAACGGTAAACTGAAACATCACACATTCTTCGTGACCATAATGACATACCTACAAATTTTCAGAAAGATCGGCCAAGTACTTTCTGAGATATTCCATAAAGAAGAAAACCCGTTACAGGCCGTTACAGCCGTTAGTAACGGCTATAATTGGGTAAACTAAAACATCCGGGCATCATCCGTGACGCATAATGAACATACCTGCTATTTTTTCACAAAGATCGGCCAAGTACTTTCTGAGTATATTCCATAAGAAAAAAACCGTTATGGCCGTTAGCCGTTAGTAACGGCTACAACGGTAAACTAAAACATCGGGCATTATTCCGTGACCCATAATGAACATACCTGCTAATTTTTTCAGAAAGATCGGCCAAGTACTTTCTGAGATATTCTATAAAGAAGAAAAACCGTTACAGGCCGTTACAGCCGTTAGTAACGGCTATAACGGGGCAAACTAAAACATCAGGCATCATCCGTGACCCATAATGAACATACCTGCTAATTTTCACAAAGATCGGCCAAGTATTTTCTGAGATATTCCATAAAGAAGAAAAAAACCGTTACAAGCCGTTACAGCCGTTAGTAACGGCTATAACGGTACCCTAAAACATCGGGCATTATTCGTGACCCATAATGAACATACCTACAATTTTTCAGAAAGATCGGCCACGTACTTTTCTGAGATATTTCCATAAAGAAGAAAAACCGTTACAGGCCGTTACAGCCGTTAGTAACGGCTATAACGGGTAAACTAAAACATCGGGCATCATCCGTGTCCCATAATGAACATACCTGCTCACTTTTCACAAAGATCGGCCAAGTACTTTCTGAGATATTCCATAAAGAAGAAAAACCGTTACAGGCCGTTACAGCCGTTAGTAACGGCTATAGCGTAAACTAAAACATCGGGCATCATCCGTGATCCATAATGAACATACCTACAAATTTTCAGAAAGATCGCCCAGTATTTTTTGTCTGGAGCGAGTGGAACACATTTTGACCACGGACACACAGACAGCCCGATATACAGACAGACAGACACCGACAGCATTTCTTCGTTCCCATTCTAAAGTACACCCTATTCTATAAGAACTGGGAGTACAATAAAATACTGTATTGCGATGCATTTTGGATTGTATTGCAATATAATCAACTGTGTCCGTGTGGATTAGAGAGAGAGATAGAGAGAGAGAGAGAGAGAGAGAGAGAGTGAGAGAGAGTCTGTGTGTGTGGTGTGTGTGTGAGAGAGAGAGAGAGAGAGAGAGAGAGAGAGATTCAGAAAGACTCAAGATTCAAGACTCAAGACTCAAAGATAATTTATTCATGATTAGGCCATTGCCCCTCATGAAGGTGTGCTAGCAATACAATCACAAAAGCACCCAAAGGATACACACAGACATAAACCATATATGTTCATGAACTATTCTAAGATAACATAGAAGATCGCAGTTTGAACGCTTTAAAAAGATAAATCGACAAATTTCTGACTGTTCACAAGTACAACGCCAAAAGAATGCTAATCTGAAGTGATTCGGGATTTTAAATACTTCAAGGGTATATACTGAGCTCTTAATTTTTGCAGGACAGGACAACATAACACAAAATGAACTTCACTTTGTCTCTCCTCTCTGCAGAGTTAGCACAATAAATCTGCACTGCTATGGGGTTGGTGACGATAATAGTGCACTGTAATTTCAGAATACCGAGTCTGAATCTAGAAGTTACGTATTTTAAATGCCTGTCCAGATTCAACAATAGATAGGTTTTAACATTAGGCGCAGTGCAAAAAGATCTATACACGTTAAATCTTTCGGCTATTATTCACATGATAATTCCATTTCTTGCCATCTGCATGCAATCAATCTATCTCTAAAAATCCGACGATAATCATCATTGCATCAACACCTTGGTTCAATCAGACATAACCAAACCCATGCATATATAATTTACAACGAACATTTGAGGCCCAGTTTCTTTTTGTCACGTTCGTCCAAATCATACAACATACGATATGCCTTATATGGTAATCTATGCTCATCCATTCTAGTTCATTTTAACCAAAACTTAAAACATTTTAAAGCAGAATGTATGTGTATATAGGATATCTGTTCGTTTCTCGATAAATCAGATCGTTAGGTGTTCGTATGTCGACGCCTAAGAATCGTTTGAGTCCAAACAAATAGAGAGAGAGGAAGAGAGAGAGAGAGAGAGAGAGCGAGGGAAGGAGAGAGAGAAGAGAGAGGGAGAGAGAAGAGAAGGGGGAGAAGAAGGGGACGGAGGACTTGTCAGGGAATATTTCAACTGTCAAAGAATGCTCAAACAATGGAAATGAGGGTGAGTATAACATGAAGGGGGGAGAGTAGAGAGAGAGAGAGAGAGGAGAGAGAGAGAGAGAGGAGAGAGAGAGATAGAGAGAGAGAGAGAGATAGAGAGACAGCAAAAGATGAGAAGAAAGGGGGACTGAGGAGTCGGAATATTTCAACTGTCAAAGAAGGCTCAAACAATGGATGATATATAACAGGAAACAGAAGAGAGAGAGAGAGAGAGAGAGAGTAAGAGAGAGAGAGAGATAGAGAGAGAGAGATATGGAGAAGAAGGGGGACTGAGGGAATCCATTGAATATTTGAATTGTCAAACAATGCCCAAAAATGAATGAGTATAACATTAAACAAAGTGGGGAGAAGGGAGTAGAATAGCGAGAGAGAGGAGAGAGAGACAGATAGAGACAGAGAGAGACAGACGACAGACAGACAGTCCAGCAGAATCTGAGACAGGGAACAAGGGGACTGAAGCGTCAGTAATATTTTAAACTGTCAACAATGCCCCAAACAGTGGAATGAGTATAACATGAAACAAGAGTGAGAGAGAGAGATAGAGAGAGGAGAGGAGAGAGGGAGAGAGAGTGTGAGTGAAGAGAGAGAGAGTGAGAGAGAAGAGAGAGAGAAAGAGAGAGAGTAGAGAGAAGAGAGACATCACACACAACAGACAAGACAGACAGACGGACGACGGACGTACGGATGGACAGACAGGCAGGCAGACAAAGACTGAGAGAGAAATTAACAATGAGTTCAGAACGAAAAAAAAAAGCGAGAGCAGGTAACAGCGATTTTGGTTGTTTTGACGGGTTCTTGAAATGAATTCAGAAATGTAGGGTGGTGGATCCAGCCTTTAAGGACCGGGAGATGTGTGTGGGTGGGTGTGGGTGTGTGTGTGTGTGTGTGTGTGTTGGTGGGTGTGTTTTTGTGTAAAGTTGGTGTGGTGTGGTGGGGGGGTGGGGGGGCCGGGTGGGGGGGGGTGGGGGGGGGGTGGGGGGGGAGGGGGGAGGGGGGGGGGGGGGGGGGTGGGGGGGGGGGGGGGGGGGGGGGGGGGTGGGGGGGGCAAGGGGGGGGCGGGGAGAAAGAGAGTGTGTGTTTATTTGAGAGAGAGAGAGAAGACTAATGGAGGAGTGTGGTGTGGTGGTGGTGTGTTGGGTGTGTGGTGTGTGTTGTGGTGTGTGTGTGGGTCGAGAGAGAGAGTAGGAAGGTATGAGAGAGCAGGGTGTAATGTGTGTGTGTGTAGGGCGGGCTGGGGGGTTCGGGAGTGTGTGGTGTGTGTGGTGTGTGTGGTGTGTGTGTTGTTCCGGGTGGTGAGTGTGTGTTTGTGGTGTGTGTGGGTGTGTTTGTGTGTTGTGTGTGTGTTTGTTTTTTTTTTTTTTTTTTGTGGCGAAGAGGGGGGTTCGGTTGTGTTTTTGTGGTTGTGTGTGTGTGGCGGAGAAGGTTGGTCGGGTGTGTGTGTGTGGGTGTGGGGTGTGTGTTGTGTGTGTGGTGTGTGGAGTAAGGGGGGTCGGTTGTGGTTGTGTGTGTGTGTGTGTGTTGTGTGTGTTGTGTACACACAAAGAAAAAGAGGGTACTGGTGACGGGCAAGAAGGCTAATATATTTAATCAAACCATCCCACTCGAACTTCAAAAGTCCCCACGCAACACACACCGCCCCCTCTCGCCCTCCACTCTTTCATCCCCCATATAATGATGTCATTTTGAGGTTATACCTATAGTTAATGTGAATGCCTGGCCTAGAAGTGGTCACCTCTCACCACTCCGTCCCGTAGTGAAACGGGTCAGAACCTCTCACGGTCTTCGCGCCGAGGTGTATATCAAGCTGCTAGCCGAGGAAACACAGACCGTTTTATTAAAAGATTTAAATTATGGTTATAATAGTCTCTTTTAAACCTCTATGTGTGTGTAATGTTCTCTCATTGGAAGACTAACCATCTTATTTGCGTCGTTTAAATGTTTTTCTTTTAGTCGTCAGACGGATATCTACTTGAAATGGGGGGGATTAGATCGTCCACATTAATTTTTTTGCGAGATAGTTTTAAACAATCATGTATTGGATATTAAATTGTTGTTTCTGGGATATTAAATGTGATTTGGATGTATGTCGGTTTGATCTAAATATCAGAAGTTAACTTTTACATGTCCAGTCAGTGAGAGAACCGGAGAGAGAAGAGAGACAGAGAGAGAGAGAGGGAGGGAGAAAAAGAACGAGCGAAGAAAAAAGGAGAGGAGAGAGTGAGAGAGAGAGGGAAGGGAGAGAGAGAGAGAGAAGAGAGAGACGAGAGAGAGACGGGGGAGGAGAGAGAGAGAGACGAGAGAGGATGAGAGAGAATACTTATACGAATATTTTTATTGAGGGTAAAAAATGGATACGCTAATACGGTTTTACAAAACCATGCCCTCAAGAACAAACAACAGCAACGAACAATACCAAAATGAACAAAATTATATGTAATACATGAAAAGGAAAGAATGAACAAGCTTTTTATAACGACGAACGAAACAGTTTTAACATACATAGTACTTAGCAAACCAAGACTAGGTCACAATTTAGGAAATACATACATACAAGGATGGGGAAAAAAAGAAGAAAGGAAAAGAAGCATGTGTGTGCACGCGCACGGGCGCACACAGTCACAGACACAAACATAGAGAAAACACACACACCACACACACACGCACGCACGCACGCACGCACGCACACGCAACGCACACGCACGCACGCACACACACACACACAGAAACCACACACACACACACAAGACACATACACATACGCGCGTGCGCGCACGAGACGTACACACACACATACACATACACATAACGCGCGCGCGCGCGCGCGCGCGCACACACACACACACACACACACACACACACACACACACACCACACACAACACACGTACACGGACGTACGCACACGGACTTACGCACGCGCACACGGGACGCATACACCACATACATAATGACTTTCAAAAAATCTCACCTCCTCCGCACAAACACCATCTAATACCACCAAACACTTACAGCACAAAAACATCATCAATTCAAGTCACATGAACATGCATAAAGAGGGACCCATCAAGTTGAGGTTGATATACATTATGTTACTCAAACACATGTTTAGACTTAACACTGTTCTATCAAATGTGTGTGTGGCATGCCTTCCTAGATGACAATACGCCTGGCTTGCATTTGATGTGGTCATGTATATCATTCCATAATTTACTTCCAGAATAAAAAGAGAGAAGACATAAACAGATTAGTTCTTTGTAGAGAGGAATGCGGATGTTACGTTTGATCCGAACATTATTGATGGGAAACTTTTTGTTGAGAGAAGCAGGCGTTCAATTGTTCAGAATTTTAAACTTGAAAACAGCTTTGTTGTAACGACATTTAAGAGTAAGGGGAGAATATCTAGTTGTTTATAATCATCAGGGACAAGAGAAGAGCATTTGAGAAGAATTAGTTTGAGAGAGCGGCCGTATAAGCTGTCAACAGGTTTTTAAGCAATTTCGACTGGCCAGATTCCAACATATTGATATACAATCAATTTCTGGCTGGATGTATGCACAAAAACGGCTTCCTAGTGTTTTATTCTGTTCAGCTGGAATGTTTTCTGGGAAGGCCTTTTGCAAAGCATGGAAATATGTTCGGACCATGTTAGGTTATTATCTATAGTAAGTCCTTGTAATGTGTAGAAAACTTACTTCTTCTGACTTACCACGAACTTTAAACTCCGGTAATTTGTTCGTAATGTGCTGTGTCATTTCAGTCTAGTGGTAACTAGCATGAGTTTGGATATATGAGGATGAATTGCCATATGATTTTCCTTCCGTCTAGGAAACAAGCCTTAGTATATCATTTTGTCAGGAGGTGCATACGACATCAGAGTTTTAATTTCATTGTAGATGGCAGTACCATCTGCAAAAAGTTTGGAAGAGAGGATATCGAATGAAGTGGAAGGTCATGTATATGAACTGGAAATAATATAGGACCTAGAACCGATCCCTGGGGAACTCCGTATTTGATCGAAATAAGAAGAGAGATGAGAGAGAGAGAGAGAGAGGAGGAGGAGAGTGTAGAAAAGAGAAGATTTTATTATTGACACAAAAAGCTTTCTGTAGTGTTTACACTCTTACCTCGGCTGTGACGCAGAGCCACGCACTCGTTAATGACATGATTTGATCTACGACAGTCTCTTCCCGCAATTAGAGCTTATCTTCCCTTCCCCTCACCCCGCCGTCTATCCTCCTGTCCATGTCCGTGAGTCCCCTCTCTTCTCGTACTATTCCACCTACCTTCCCCCCTCCGGCTCCCTGGCTGCCCGGTACGCCTCACAACCACTTAATGATATCAATTTGACATCCGCTTAACGTTAAAGGTCGCTGGACTCTAGCAAAGTTATTTGCTACAATTGGTTGCATGGTGAGTTGTTCCTGATGGCCATATGGTGAGTTGTTCCTGATGGCCATATGGTGAGTTGTTCCTGACGGCCACATGGTGAGTTGTTCCTGATGGCCACATGGTGAATTGTTCCTGATGGCCACATGGTGAGTTGTTCCTGATGGCCCATGGTGAATTGTTCCTGATGGCCACATGGTGAGTTGTTCCTGAAGGCCACATGGTGAGTTGTTCCTGACGGCCACATGGTGAGTTATTCCTGATGGCCACATTGGTGAGTTATACCTGATGGCCACATGGTGAGTTCTTCATGATGGCCACATGGTGAGTTATTTCTGATGACCACCTGGTCATTTATACCTGATGGCCACATGGTGAGTTATACCTGATGGCCACATGGTGAGTTATTTCTGATGACCATATGAGTGTATACCTGATGGCCACATGATGAGTTATTCCTGATGGCCACATGGTGAGTTATTCCTGATGGCCACATGGTGAATTATATCTGATGGCCATATGGTGAGTTATTCCTGATGGCCACATGGTGAGTTGTTCTTGACGGCCGGAATATGGTGAGTTGTTCATGATGGCCACATGGTGAGTTGTTCCTGACGGCCACATGGTGAGTTATTGCTGATGGCGACATGATGAGTTGTTTTTAGAAGGCCACATGGTGAGTTATTGCAGATGGCGACATGATGAGTTGTTTTCCTAATGGCCATATGATGAGTTGTTCCAGATGGCCACATGATGAGTTGTTCATGATGGCCATATGGTGAGTTGTTCCAGATGGCCACATGATGAGTTGTTCATGATGGCCATATGGTGAGTGTTCCAGATGGCCACATGGTGAGTTGTGGTTTGTTCCTGATGGACGGCCACATGGTGAGTTGTTCCTGATGGCCACATGGTGAGTTGTCCAGTGAGTTGCACTGCTGATGGGTCACAGATATCTCTTCGCATCTTAAATACGCAGGACACCATCTACTGAACTCATTTCTGACGAAAATAACTGCTTAGTCATGGAGCCGACAGTGAGAGTTCTCCTTCGATTCAACGCCTACCTGCGCTGAAGAGATCAAAGCAAGTGACACACTCGTTCATTTTCATTGTCGTATTTGTTTGTGCCTTGCCTGAAGAAGACCTAAGATGTCGAAACGAGTCGTGTTTTATCTTGTGACTCGTTTGTCCAAGTTTCTCTTGGCGGTTCGCTAACATTTATTTAAGATCTCCTTCGGAAGTTTCACACCCCCATCAACAAACGATAGTTTCCGCAACAAGCTGGTACCAACCTTCCTGACACGAACTCACTCAGAGCGTGGAGGTGGAGAGGATAATCGAACCCACGGTCAGTCGCCGCGAGGGCAGAGCATAAAGGGCCACACATGTTCATGATTGTCTCTATGGTGACTATTTTTTTTTGTTTCTCTCGTCAGACACTTTTTTTTTTTAAAAATCGTGCTGAGTTTTATAGTTCCACGAGTTGCTGTCTAATCTAGAAAATAAAAGTTGCAGGCATTGACACAGTTAGACTAACAGAACTACTGATGAAGGTGATGCCAAGAACTTTCCTTTCTGGTCTGAACCTAGGTGGCTGGGTCATATTTTACGCTTCATTTTAACAGTGCGTCAGGCGTCAGTAAACCAGCTCGAGAGAACCTTCGAAATGCAGTGTGCTTCAGTTATGGTTGGGCGGCGCTCTCAGTATTGCATGCATTCAGAAAGCGAATAGCGTCGACTTTGTTCCCGTCATTCCCATTTCACATCGGTTTCCCTCTCATCCTCGGAGGACCCCCTCTCCCCTCCCCCCCCTCCCCCCCACCCCTCTCGCTGCCTTCCAAAACCCCCCAGTAAATTGTTCTAATAAATCTGTCCCCCTCCTCCCTCTTTTGTGTCTCTCTGTCTCTGTCTCTCTCTCTCTCTCTCTCTCTCTCTCTCTTCTCTCTCTTTCTGTTTTTCATATCGTCTTTCTGTTCTGTCTGTCCTGTCTGTCTTTCTGTCTGTCTGTTCTCTCTGTCTATTTTCTCCACGACCACAGTCCATCATCGAAGTTCAGATTTACCAGATTTTGGTTTATAATAATGAGACAAAGCTGGTCGGGAAACAAACACGACTTGCTGCAAATGGTAAATGGGCGAGGAGAAGATGTGGTTTCCATTGTTTGTCTAATCAGCAATTTCTAGACGGATAACACTACTTTGGCTGATATGCTCATCTTTTTTTTTTTTTGTTTCTCGTCATACACTTGATGGGAAAAACGCAGGAGAGTTATAGGCCAAACGAGTTTGCTGTCTAATCTCGAAAATCACGTCGGGGGCATTGACAACAATTAGACTAACAGAAACTACTTACATTGAAGTACTAGTTAACAGATGTACACATTGAATTTGGGTGAAGATGGGTCAACAGGGAAAAGAATTAGAGGAAGAATGAGTGGGTGGGGGGGGGAAGGGGAGGGAGAGAGATTAAAAAGGTTTAATATATTATCCTATCCTCCTTGGCCAAAAATACAAAGTATCATATCAAGGGCAGAGGAGGGGGTGGGTTGGAACAGGGTGGAGGGTTGTACATATGATGTTATTATAAACAGAATGGAAAGCTTTGTAATGTTCACCACCCCCATACCCTCCTCCCCGAAAAAAGAAAATATGAGTTAAATGAAGAAAAGTCCTCCAGTTATAATTGAGATTACAATAATATAAACGGAATGAAGTTGAACCACTTCTTAGGAAAACCAAATGTGATTGAAGCTGTCCGCTACAGTTTACACCTCTTTGAAGAATCGACCCTTTCCTTCTGTTTACCACATGGAAACAATATACATTGACATGTTATGTCTATTCAGGATCACTTGAAGCCGTTAAGAAGCAAAATGAATATGACAACTGGCAAGAGAGAAGAGAGAGAATGAAAGGAATTGATTGAATGAATGAATGAATGATTAATAATGAGATTATTTTACCAGTGTAAATGAGATAAGCCAAATTGCGCATGCTTTTTTCCACGCCCGCCCTGGGTAACAAAAAAAAAAAAAAAAAGAAAAAGCACATGGACAACACACAGTCAATATGGCAAAAAGAGGAAAAGTGAATATACTAGTCAACTTGCCAACTATAAGAATTAACAGACTAATACTACAAAAGCAAACGACAAAATCGTGCAAGCAATCCATATGCGCATGCCGCGAAGGCGCAGCCGCGCCGTGCACACACACACACACACACACACACACACCACACACACACCACAGCACACCACATGAAGAACACACCTACACACACACACACACACACACACACCACCGAAGGGAATTGATCTGCGTTGACAACGAACCTAACATCAACAGCCTGTAAATTTACTGTTTTAACATAAAACAGTGGTCACAGTGTCTTAATCTTCTTTCGCACTTATAGAAGCCTGAAGAGTACGTCCTATCTAAAATATGGTAGTGTACCTGTTATTTAAAAAGGTTTTTAGGTGCCGAATGAACAAGAAAGAAACTACGATTTTGTAGCTCTGATTTAATTAAAACGAGCAAGAGGATGTTTTTTTTATCTACTTTCACGAATCAATGTGTAAGGAGGTTTCCAAGGCCCCCCTCCTATGGCATGCGTTGTTTTACAAGATCAAGGATTCTGTTTTCTCATTACAATATTATTCGCTGTCATCTTGATTGATTTCGCGGAAAATCGTGTTGTTATTTGTCACAGGACAAATCGGATCACAGTTTATTCGATACGATTACACGGAGCCTGGTTTGACGGTTAAACTGTAGTGTTTCTATACTGAAGTATCAACTGCTAAGATTCGTCCAGAGCGAGCTACGTAGTCCGTCAGAGAGAGGGAGAGAGAGCTCGGTGGGAGGGCGTGGGATATCAACGGAGACACAGAGAGAGATGTTCTTATTATTCACGATTAAGAGAAGTCTGTAATGTCTCACTGACGGGACCTCTTTTTCCTGAAGAAAAATACGAATTAAATGAACAAAAAAGGGGTTCTCCATTACGCATTCCGAAGTTACTAAAAATACTACAAATGAAATTTGAGGCAGTTCAAAGGAAAACCCAGAGCGAATGGAGAATTGTCTCACGGTGTGAGCACAAATTGCGTGATGGAAGAATCGAACCTTTTCCTTCTGTTTATGCGCATGACGCAACATACCTAACGGTTGACGGGTGATCGTCTCTGCGGATCACTGGATGACTTAAAGAAGGTAAAGAAGTATGAATGTTAGCACAACCCGCTGAAGGAGAGAGAGAGAGGATGAGAGATGCGGCAGGAGGAAGAGGAGCGAGATCGGCACTTAGAGAGAGAAGAGAACCAGAGAACGAAGACAGAGAACCAGACAGAAAGTCAAAGACAGAGAGTGGTTTTCACAACTGGGAAAGAATAAGAGAGATGCACAAGGACCGCATAGCTTGATTAATCGCATAAACGAAAAAACAAAAACCTATTGAACAGGCACCGCAGGAAGCAGAGTGTTCGTAACAAGAATGCACCAAAATACGAACGGGAGAAACAACATAGTGCGCTGTACCCAAAAGAAACGGACCAAATACTAGAAGTGTCACCGGAGAAAAAAGAAAGTAGAAGGTAACTAACCCGAAAATCCTAACTAGCAAGTTGACGAGGATGCGCTCTAAGCGAGGATACGACATAGTTCATACACCCGAAATGCGCTCTCTGAAGGTAAGGGAAAAACAAAGTGAAGGCTAAACGTGATCGCTATGCGGCTAGGCTCATTGAGTGGTAGCTAATACAAGATTCTAATTGGTGCAACGGAAGGATTAAGAAGTGATTGCATCGCGATGGGAGGGCGACGGGAATTTGACCGTTGAATCCTAACCGCGCGGTGCGGGTGGCGGGGGAGTCGGTTGCCACGTTAGTAAAACAAAGACCTGAGAGTTGTTTGGAAAACGTCTTCAAAAAGAAAGCTAGGGGAGGAGTGGTGTCTTGTGATTGGGTTTGGTTGTTTTTTTTTTTGCGGGTTCGGCTACATTTATGTCAGATTTACATTACTTCACGTTACTAAAATGATATTCACCAGAAATCAGTTAAATGACAGCTTCGCAGCACAGAAAACGAAAGGAAAAATTCCACCACGCTAAGGTCTATGGTTTGTCTGGCAGCGCAAATCAAAGAATCGCCCACGGTTAGGCGCGGCTGGGTGTATGGCATAGTGGAAAGGGGTCATGACAGCACGAGACGAAGTGGCATCGCATCTGCAGGGGACGCGAGAGTTCTTTGCAAGGAAAACACGTGCGAGGACATGAACATAGAGCTCAGCGCGGAGCCTGAGGTGGGTGATTGGAGAGAGATGAAGACATACAATGGGAAGAGAGAGAGAGAGAGAGGAGAGCGAGAGAGAGGAGAAGAGAGAGTCTGAAGTGAGGGGAGAGAACGGAGTTAAGGAGAGCAGGACGAGAATCGTGATGGGAGGCAGATGGAGGGGAAGGTTTTCGGAGCTGAAGTAAAGAGAAGATGACAAGGAGGAAAGAAGAGAAGGAACATGAATAGACCGCGGTATTAGGAAAGATATCTATTTTTTCTTCCCGGAAGCAATATCCCCACAGAGTTTCCTTTCTTTCCACTATATCGTTGCCTTTTTTCACGGGTGGTTTGTGACGTGTTTTCTCTGCCCCAACCCCCCACCCCCCCCCCCCCACCCCCCCCCCCCCCCCACCCATCCACCCCCCAACCCCCCCCCCACCCCACCCCCCCCCCCCCCCCCCCCCCCCCCCCCCCCCCCAGACCCCCCCCAAATAACCTGTAGTTTATTTCTTTCTTTGGTTTGATCGGGACTGACTAACGATTTGCCTCTCTTTTAATAATTTCCTCTATTTTCTTCTTGCTTGACTACGAGCCTTGAACGCCCGAGGGATCAGCCCCGCTCCAGTCGTTCAGATCTTCTTTATTGCAATGCGGGTAAAGCTTTGATGAAAAAAAAAGTGCTGCAAATCTTTTTGCCCCGGGAAAAACCTGTAGGAGTACATGGTAAATTCTCGTCGGCTCGGGGTCTCGTCTACTGTCGGTGCTATCGCTTTCCTATCTCTGTATGAGCCTTGGTGACGGGGAACACTGTACAGAAAGACGGATGTGTCCGTGTTGCACATGTGCAAGTCTTGGGTGAAAAAAGTGTGCAAATCTGTGTGGCCGAAAAACCTGTAAGTACATGTAATGCCTCTCTGTGGTCCGTTCCACCCTGTCGCCGCTCCCCTCTCGCGTCTCTCGCGTCGCTGATGAGCTTTGGACGCGCACACGTTTTCTGCGCGCGTGTGGTGTGTGTGTGTGGTGTGTGTGTGTGTAAGTTTACTGACTAAGGCCACTTTTGCTTGCTCGGACAGTAAGTACTACGGGTGTTCTGTCTTGTTAGGAAAATCGGATCACGAAAGCGATACACACTTGCGCTAAGTGTTCTTATCAGGGGATCTCACTGCTATGTCTTTGTTGCCCGCTGTTCGTTCTAAGAGGAAGACAAAAGGCGTGTGTATGTTCATCTTGCGTTTTTAACCAAAAATGGTCGATGCGAGCAGACTGTCCGTTAATGCCTCAACCCACCTTCTGACTTTTGAGTATGATACCCTGGAGATCAAAGAGTTTAAAATGTCCAGGGGAAAGGTTTGACACACACAAAAGCCGTCCTTATCAGCGATTTGAAAAACCTAAGGCTCCTCTCCCGCATGGGGACGTTTTCAATTCACTCTCGGACATTTTGACTTGACAAGAACGGTTTTCGAGGAAGGGAAGAAGGGAGTAATAGGGGTTGGAGAGGTTGGAATGCAAGAAGACGGTTATTAGTGTTATGTGTGTGAATTTGATAGACTGTCGACGCGGAAAAAAAAGTCGTGACCGGACGTCCGATAGGTCTGGGATGCGTTTCAAAGCCGCCAAACGTTCGATTCTCGCCAGTTTGGCAAATGGGCGCAATTCATTGCGACCACTCTTCTGGCAAAGAGTTCGCCGGACACGGCTGGCATATCTCATGGAACGCCTTGCTGCTTGCAGGCGTAAGATGGATGGTGGCAAGGTGGATTGGATTTGTCTGCGATAGTTCATGCTGTGGTTAAGAAATACGATGTACCATCCTGTCACTGTTTTACACTTGTGTTAGGATACAATGTTACCATCGTGTCACTGTGATGACTGTGTGTTAAGGATACAATGTTACCATCTTGTCACTGTGATGACTGTGTGTTAAGGGATACAATGTTACCATCTTGTCACGTGAGACTGTGTGTTAAAGATACAATGTTACCACCTCTTGTCACTGTGGTGACTGTGTTTTAAGGATACAGTGATACCAGTTTGTCACTGTATATGGCTGTGTTCAGTATACAATGTTACCCATCCCTGTTACTATTCAGGCTGTCGGTCATGATACAGTCTTACATCCTGGATTGTTTTACGCTAACATCTGTTCAGGATACTGTTACCGGTGATACCAATTTTGTGTTGACTTTCGATCTACTTTCATTCATTTGCGCATAGATTCATTCTGAATTTGTTTGTTTTGCAGTGCTTACCCCACACTGGCCCCTCCGTGTCGGTTTGGCTGCAAACGACATGCCTTCAAATGACATATGCGGTCTGATAATCATGTGGCTGTTCTGATCTGTACGATCCAGGAATTGATCCACCACACACATCCACCGCCCTGCTCACTTCGTAACCTTGATCTCTCCCCTCCCACTGCTATCGTCTTCTTCTGATCGATTCCAAAGCGATCTACTATTCAAACAAGAGTTTCAAAGAATCGCGGGACCATAATTTGAAAGAGACAACATTGTCTTCTATGTAATAGCGTCGCTCCCCGTCTGGTTCAGTTAACTGGTAGTAACAGTGATAGCGGCGGTGTAATCAGCATTCAATGTACGTGCGAATTTGATGTTTTGCAAGATATAAATTGCGTGTGCGCATGTACAGTGTAGCACATTGTGTCTGTGGTATGTGTGAATATGAGTCGAGTGAATACAATGTTCATGGTTCTACATACTAAACCATGTATGTTTCATGTGTATGTGTACATCTGCGTATTATGTGTGTGTGTGTGTTTGTTTGTGTTGTGTGTGTGTGTGTGTGTGTGTGTGTGTGTGCGCGCGCGCTATATCTGTTTGTGCTCATGTATACGAAATGTACCTGAGAGAGGGGTGGGTGTGGTTGGAAATTGTTTCCTTTTAATCCATCCCCCAACCATAACTGCGTACTTTCTTCACCGATCCCAAGAAAAAAAAGTGTCATCAAATCATGAAATGCCGCGTGCTAGCACTGCACCATAGATAAAATGCTAGAAACAACAACTTTCCCAGTCAAGAAAGAAAAAACGAACATAAAAAATCACAACTGTTGCTATTTACAGTTCAAATAATTCCTATAAAACTTTTAAGTATTCACCTGATATTAGTAAAGACCAAAAACCAATACACGCAGTGGAGTTTCTGATGCGCTGCTGTTGCGAGTGACAGGAAATTCTTCAACGATGTCATTCAGGTCTGCTGCCGCGTTCTTGGAGCCGGTCCACGATGACAGTGCTGCGCACAATCAGATCAGACTGGAAAGCGGTGTGCATCTTGATGTGATTTAAATCAACACTGAAGATTTGGTTTGTTCATGAGATGACATGTAACCTATGGAGACTAAATGGCTACTACAAGTTCCGCATCTCCTTGCTTTTCTTCCACTCGAGCATTCTCATTTCTGTAAAATCCAAAAACAAAAAAACCAAAACAAAAAACAACACAAAAAAAAAAAACAAATCCGGCCTGCAGGGACCGTCTTTGAGAGGAGGAGCATTTCCTCAGCCCATTCCGCAGTTGTGACGCCCACCACATACGCGCGTTTATCCGTCAGTGCCCCACCGGCACGTTCTGGAAAAATAAACGGGAAAAAAAAGGACACAGAATGAAATTACCCCTGAATTAGAAAGACGTTGCCACGGGCCTCTGACCTGACGTGCGTCTGGCGGAAAGGCTTCAGTTTAATTGGATGGAATCCTTTTCTCGTGCTGTCCTCTCTCTGTCTGTCTGTCTGTCTGCTCTTCTGTCGTGTCTCCTAGTCCGCCTCATCCTCTCCTCTGTCTCTCGCTCCTCCTCTCTCTCTCTCCTCTCTCCTCTCTTCTCCCTCTCTCTCTCGCTCTTTCCCACTAGAACTCCAAAGTTTACCATTTGGGAAAGAGGTTTTTACGTATATGCACCCATTTGATTCACCATAAGAGGAGCCACACTCCCGTTTTAAGATGCTGCTCTCGGACACTACATCAGGATACCATAGGTGTTTACTTGAATGTCACTCTACCACGGGCGTGCCAGAGCCGGATCGTCCTCCCCAAGGTGAAGGGATTAGCTCTTTCATTAAATTTCGCCGACGCCGGAAATGCAGGAGTTTTGCTGGATACGAGATGCAAGGAAGCCCGCCCCTCTAGCTCGCCCACGGCATGTAGATATACGAAAAGCCAGTTGTTTGGATCAGTTTTAAGGGTTTGTTGTCAAGCCGTTATGGTGACGTTTATTACACTAATTAAGCCATTTCAAAATAATGTGCAAGATGTTAGAAAAAGCAAACTGTCATCACACACACACACCACACCACACACACACCCACACACACCACACACACACCACACCACACACACAGAAACACAGACACCACTATCCACGCACGCATACACTCATGACGCACAGCAACTCACGCGCGGCCCACCCACACGCACGCACACGTGGGTTCAATTATTTGTCTGTAAGAGCTGGTAAGGCACACAAATAGGCATGGAACGTTTCTAATGGGACTATAGTATGGCAGACAATTAGGCTTGCCACACCATAGTAAACGCAGACATTAGGCGGGCAACAGATAGTACGGCAGACACATTAGGCGTGCAACACGCATAGTACGCACACACATAGCTGCACATGCCAGTGGAGCATAGCATGTGCACAGCTGATAGCGTTGCAACATTGCCAGGGTAGCATGATATAGGCACACACATATAGGCGTGGCAACATTGCCATGGTGCAAAATAGCATGGCACACACCTATGCGTTGCAACATTGACAGTGGTGCATAGCAGGGCACACTGATAGGCGTGCAACATTGCCAGAGTGTCGTATAGTATGCACACACATAGTGGCGTTCAACATTGCCATTGAGCATAGTATGGCCCACACATAGGCGGGCAACATTGCCGTAGGTGCTAGCATGGCACAGCAACATTGCCAGTGGTGCATAGCATGGCACACACATAGGCGTGCAACATTGACAGTGGTGCATAGCATGGCACACACATAGGCGTGCAACATTGACAGTGGTGCATAGCATGGCACACACATAGGCGTGCAACATTGACAGTGGTGCATAGCATGGCACACACATACACATTGACAGTGGTGCATAGCATGGCACACACATAGGCGTGCAACATTGACAGTGGTGCATAGCATGGCACACACATAGGCGTGCAACATTGACAGTGGTGCATAGCATGGTACACACATAGGCGTGCAACATTGACAGTGGTGCATAGCATGGCAAACACATAGGCGTGCAACACTACTAAAAAGTTAACGCCCATGCAAGATTTTTTTTATGCACGTGTTCATGCACATGATCCAGGTTTAAAGCGGGACTGGACGGAACAGAAGGAACTGAAGTCTGCACAGATCTCCGAAAGGGGGAAAAAAAAAAAAAAAAAACCTCTTCCTACTGGCCTGACCGTGTCAGGCGGGAATCACCCTCCAAACCCTGAAAACACAATGCCACCGTACCCACTGAGAAAACCAGGACTATCGGGTGTGGTTTCCTCTCCCGTTGTTGTTGTTCAGCGTGTAAGAAAGACGGGTATGAGGCATGTTGTCAACTGTTCTAAGAAGCGGTAGAGAATGACGCACACTTGTTCACCTGCAGTGATGCACCTGGCAAGTTTAAGCATGGATACTATAAACATGGCCAACGCTATTTGAATGAGATTGTGTGTATCTGTATTCTCTCTGTCTGTCTGTCGTCTGTCTGTCTGTCTGTCTTTCTGACTGTGCCTGTGTCTTTCTGTCGCCTGACAGCAACCTCGCCTCCCCTCCTTCCCCCCTTTCCACATGCCTCTCTCCATCTCTCTCCTCTCTCCTCTCTCTCTCTCTCTCTCTCCTCTCTCTCTCTCTCTCTCTCTCTCTCTTCTTCTCTTCTTCTCATCCCCCTTCTTCTTCTTCTTCTTCTTCTTTCTTCTCCTCTTCTTCTTCTTTATTTCTTTTATATACATCCCCATGTTTCCTGTTCGATATTTGGTTTTTCTGCGCGATGTTGTCTAAAACATACGCCTAATGTGTTTCTGCCATTTGACTGGGCTATAAATCCTTTGATACCATGTAGGGCAGACGTTTCCTGCAGCCATTTGGAAGACAACATTAACAGCCGAACCATGAAAGTGGTATCACGGTTAAAGGACACAAACTGCGTTACGACAAAAAACATCTTTTACCAACAGTCTGCAGATTTTTCTTTTTTTTTTCAGAACTTACGTAGCAGGTTCAGATTTGCATGGTTTTTTTTTTTTGTCTAGACTCGAAAAAGAACACTGTTAACGTCTACACGTAAAACACCACCAGTCTGCTTTGCTTTTTTTTGCAGACACAAACACAGGCGTAACAGGAGAGATCCGTATCGTGCATCTACGAATTCAATTTTTAAGTAATGAAAAAAAAAACACCCTACTCTCCACAAAACAACCCTTCACTAAAAAACAAGTAACTTGTCGTTTTGGTCAGTCCTGTGCGCTACAACTCTCTCTCTCTCTCTCTCTCTCTCCCTCCTTAGCCTCTCTCAAACCCTCTCCTTGTACGTCGTCTCACGGACACGTTACGTCAAAACCCCGTCGTGCATTTTCGTCGTAGTAACAAACACAGGACACACAACACACCCGTCACACCACACGTGGAAAGAAAAGTAAAAAAACAAAAGAGACCGCTCAGCATCACAAGAACGTCAGCTGAACTCACACACCAAAAAAAGGTATGGACAAACACCTCCAACTCACAAGTCACGACTATAGACACATCGTCGGCGTGTAACTCGTCGTAAAACTACAGACGTTAGTCGTTTAACAAGAAGCCCATCGTATTTATTATGCCTGAATTACGAACGAATCCAATTACAAAGTAAGTAATTGAAAAAAAAAAAACAAAAATCATGGAAAACCACCCGCACTACTCCACAAAACAAACCCCTTCACTAAAAAACAGGAACCTTGTCGTTTTGGTCAGCGCCTGAAAGTGAGCCGATGTGGAACTCCTCTGGTTTTATCTCCCTCAAAAGAGCTCTCCTCGCTTCTCTCTCTCTCCTCTCTCTGTACGTCCGTCCCACCCGTTCTCTCTCTCTCTCTCTCTCAACTCGTGCTGACACACTCTCAAAACACAACACACACACACACACAAAACACCACACACACCACAAAAAAGCACGCACGCACCGCCCTACAACACACACACAACACACAACACACACACACACACACACACACACACACAACACACAACTGGGACACACTCGCAAGCATGTGCATTTAGACATAAAATTAGTTGGTCAGTGGGAGATTCATTCTGTTAGCAGATCAAAGTGAAAGATGTTCTGCGCAGTTCTTTGCTGCTGTTCGCACTTTGCTTGACTGGCAATCCTAGGTTAAACAAAACAGTAGAACTGATCACCTTGACTGTTGACACATTTTGACCCTCCCTTGCTCCTTACAAGGATATTTTCAGAGTAGGCTTAAGGAAGTCCCCGTACATTCAATACACTTTACACAACCGACTTTATTTTTCCCCAGCAACTTGTTTCCTTGCAGAGTGTTTTTTTTTTTCTCTCGATTTACTGTCCTATCCTTGACTGACTGGTTAAGGGGGCTATAGGGCTATAGGATTTTATTTTGAAACCCTTGGTGATGAGAATACCACAGAACTATAGACTGCTATAGACTGTGCTATGTCTCCAACTAGTTCCAAGGGGGGACTGCCAAAGTCGGTTATGTTTTTACTGATGGTCCGATTCAGTAGAGGAATGGCCTCTGAGCAGGTAATATGAATTTCTTTTTTCAAAGATGTGACTTCGATGGTCCCCTCATATGCTGATAGTGAAGGATTTTATATTAACTGCTCATGTTTACAAATCTTTTCTTCCAATTTGTTTTCACTTGTAAGCCCCTTCCTCCTTCCTTCCCTCTTTTTTTTTCCATTTTTTTTTTTTTTTTTTTTTTTTTAATCTTTGCCAAGTCATTGTTATGACGAGAGGAATTGTTAGCATCCACTTGTTTTGCTCCACTATTAAGTGCTAACGATCTATAGATCCGCTAAAATATATGATGTAAAATATGTTGACTTTAAGCTTTCGACAATGATAATTATAATACCCCCCCCCCCCCTCCTCTTTTTTTTTTTTCTTCTTTTTTTTTTTTTTTTTTTTTTTGCTTCTGTGTTTGTTTTGCTTTTGTTTTTTTTTTCGCGGTGGTTCTCTAAAATGGGCGCTGCTGTATTCGCTTGGCGATCTGGAAACGATGTTGCCGTGATATACATGTGTCAGTGAAGTAAAAAGAAGAGATAAAGCTCCACGCCTGCTGATTCCACGTGCAATATCGATATCAAAACGTTTCAGCTAAAACCGGTCTTCATCGAAACCGTTGAAAAAAACATGAGAGGAGAGAGAGAGAGAGAGAGAGAGAGGAGAGAGAGAGAGAGAGAGAGAGAGGAAGAAAGTGGCCACCCACAGAGGCGACCCATGATCCCTGTATGTTCCCTAGTTGCATGACGTGAACATTGATTTCTGTTTTCAGTCTGGCTCTCAAGAGAGTGCATGTTCATTCTGGCTCTCAAGAGACGTGAATGTTCAGTCTGGCTCTCAAGAGACGTGAATGTTCAGTCTGGCTCTCAAGAGACGTGCATGTTCATTCTGGCTCTCAAGAGACGTGCATGTTCATTCTGGCTCTCAAGAGACGTGAATTTAATGAAATTCTGTGGATGGAACTGTGGAAATGGGTCAATGGTTCAAGAAGCCTGCTCCAGTGTTTCTGAGAACCACTCACAAGATCGGTCTTTTTTGTTGTTGTTAAATAAGTTGGAAGGCTCACTTACTGTCATTCAAACGAACAGTGAGTGGTCAGTGTTATGACAAGTTTGCATATTGCCAGGAGACGGAGAATGATACCAGATCCTTGCCCTTATCCCCCCTCCCCCTCCCCACCCTCTCCCAATGCTACCCTCCCCACTCCCTTCTACCCCCCCCCCCCCCCCCTCAGTCTTCGCCTCTCGCTCCTGTCTGGATACACATACTTGCCTTTAGATTTTGTATTTTGTTTGCTTCTCTTTTCCTGCCTGAAGGGCGTTCACTGTTGACACAGAGTGTATAACCCGTGCAGTTAACAAAGTAGTGTGACGTCATCGCAATCGTCATTACCCAGAGAGTGCAGGGGAGGGAAAACCACACTCAAAAAAAAATAAATAAATAAATAGATAAAATAAAAATAAAGATACACCCCTCCATTCCACCCTGGAGAGATAAGGTCACCTTACAGAAAAAAAAGTGTAATGGGATCGCTTTCATGACGGCGTAGAGTGTGCGCGCTTCGGGATGAAAGCTTCAGCCTCTCTAAAATGGACATATCGATCCGTGTTTTAACATACGCAGTTTCACGCTTTTGTATTTCAAGCGCAAAAATGACTTTATTCTTCAAGATCAAACAAAATTAATTCCACGTAAGTGTGACACTAAAACAACTGGGGAAAAAAACTACTATAATGTTTCCTGCTGTTCTCGTGGTTGACATTTTAGGTATATCTGTTTTGTTGTTTTGATGTAGGTGATTGACGTCAGACTCTCTCTGTGTTTGCGTGTCAGTAACCTACGAATAGAAGTCAGTTTGAGCGCTTGTTGTTTATAGCGACACGACCAGGAGGCCATACGATGCTTAAGGTCAATGTACTGCTGTCAACGTTACGAAAAGAAGGAGACTAAAACGAACATATCCGTCCGTGTTATATCACTTCGCAAACAAATCCATCTAAGCAAGAATTTGTTTTGTAACAGAGGTGGGGAATGTGCATACGGGAAAAGAGCAGGGGTGGTAGGGGAGAGGTGTGGGGGGAAAGGATGGGACAGAGGTTATCGGGACTGGGGAGCCCCTTGAGCTTCTCTGAATGGGGCGGAAAAAGGTCCTTTCGTAACCATCGGTGTGTATATACACCAATGCATTGTAATGAAAAAAAAAAACACATGATGAATTTTTTTTTTCATTACTGAATGAAGTGGGTGCTCTATACATCCAAATCGAGAAAAATCATGCGTAAGCTTTCTGTTTACTATTCTTCTTCTAGTAAACTGCTTTTTTTTTTTTTTTTTTTTTTTTTTTTATATAAATCGTGAGTGTTCTCAAACCAACAGTTTACAGAAGGGCTAAAGCTTTCTTTTGCTTGTTTCTTTCTTTCTTTCTCTTTTATATATCAAAGAACGTATACTTGCTGCATGGACATTGATTAAAAATTGTAAAAATTCCGCCAGGAAAAACGATAAATATGCCAGTTCTGATGGTTTGGACGAATATCATCCGGCTGCACAGTCCCACACTGAATTCAGAAAAGTGTAAGGTATTGCTAATGATGGTCAGTGACACTCCCGACACTCCCCCCCCTCCCCCCTCCTCACCCCCACCCTCCGCATTCTCACGCCCTCCTTCATCCCCTTTATCGTGCCGTGAACCGTTTGTTGCGCTTTGCGTTCGTTCCCATTAGGGGAAGATATGATGAGATTCCAGAAACGCCATTTTAAACGGTGGATGTGTTCTTCGGAAGAAATGAAGGTCAAGTGGCTGCCTAAATCTGCATCCTGCATTCAGTGACAAGGGAAATGAAGTGACAGGCTTGTGGTGTTTTTTTTTTTCGTCTATTTTTTGTTGCTTCGAACCTGTGTATGAGAACGGACATTCTGCTCAGTTGTTTTCAGACAACATTCTGTTTTACTTGTGAACAGTTTTGGCATCAGTGTGACCATTGTTATCGTACGTATCCCCTTTCTGCCTGTCTATTCTGTTTTCATGGCTGTCCTTTCGACAGTCAGTCAATCAGTCCGATCAATCAATCAATCATTTAATCAATTTAGAAGCAAATCAGTTAATGGAACTAGTCTGTTTATTTGTCTTTTCTACCCTTCTGTCTAATATCTCTTTCTCATCCTCTCTCTCTCTCTCTCTCGAACTCTCACTCCTCTCTCTCTCTCCTGTCTGTCTGTCTGTCTCTCTCTCTCTCTCGTGATTCTCTCTCATTCCCTCTCTCTCTCTCCTCAGCCTCTCTCACTCTCTCTTCTCTCTCTCTCTCTCTCTCTGGTCTCGCATTCTATTCAGTCTGTCAGTACTTGCCAATCATCTGTCTTCATCAGTCTGTCTGTCTGTTTCTTTTCTATGTCCAAGCAGAATTGTCTACCAGTTTTTCTGGCTTATCCTCAGAGTTACGGTTCTGTGGGTCTTGTTTAGTATGGTACATGCACACGGAAAGTTTAGGGTGTCTTGTTCATGTGTATGCCACAGCGAAAAGTTTAATTTTTTCTTGTTCGGGGTCTATAACATATCGAAAAGTTTCAAATGAGTCTGGAGGCTTGTAGAGTGTACACTATTTTCAAAAGGCTTAGTTTGTCATGTACCTTTTGTAACGCCAATCTTCATAGCTTCGTTTACCTGTTTTCCGTTCAGTGGGGGGGGGTGTAGGGGGGGGGGGGGGGGGGGGTACCTGTATCAAACTTGGTTACGGCTGGGTGGCAGTGTGTACACTACACGAAAGCGTATTTGTGATTTGGGGTTTTCTTTATTGAGTATTATTTCATTTATCTATTTTTTTTTGGAATGATTGTTTTTTTCGGGCCCCGTGGGTGAGCGGGCTCTCCCCCCCCCAACCCCCCCCCCCCATAGCAACGCGCCTCAGCCACCAGAACCCCACCGGCACAGATGCAGACCAGCACACAAGCGAAACCCCCGGAGTTCCCGCCACACGGCCTCGCGCGTCCGCCCCTCACCTAGTTTTCCGCGACCATGAATCCCCCTGGCAGGGCCGGTCTGGCGAGCAAGGGGCCATGTTGGTCAGGCCGGGACAGTCGAAGGCAATGGAGATAATGGACTTTAATCATTTGGTCTACGGTCCGAGAAGAAATTTAATATGTTTTTTGTGCCTGAAGAAGGACCCAAGAGGCAATGCAGTGGGTGTCTTGTCCCGGCTTGGGGGGGTGCACTTTCTTGCGTAAACTGAGCCACGTCACAGTCATTGATATGGGGTTGTGGGGGTGGTTGCGTTTTGAAGTAACGTCTTCTCAGTAGTACACCAACGTGAAAAGCTTAGTTGTGTTTTTCCGGGCTTGTGGCACCAACGGATAGGTTGCTCATGTGGGGTCCTAGTATCCGGTGCCACAACCACGCGCCGAGAGGTAAAGGCGTAGTCTGGCAACCGTGTTCAAGCGAGGATTTCAGAGGTATTCTGAGGCAGGGCATAAGCAACCCCCCCGCCTCGAGATACACGCCTCTTGCCGCGCAAGGGCAGAAATAAGGGCAGAGGGGTATGGAGGGGGGTGAGGTGGAAGAGAGGAGAACGAGTTGAAAGCAGAGCGGACAGCAGTCTTGGCAAACCGAACATTGGTGTCAATGGGATTATTTCGTGGGGTGGGGGGTTGGCCCCCCCTTCGGGGGGGAACGATTAAAGGAGCAGCAAGAGCAGTGAGAGAAAGGGTAGGTGGTGATGAGGTTCTATGCCGGCGCGCCCTCCGCGCGCGCGTACACACACACAAGCACACACCACAAACAAAGCGCGCTGCAACACACACACACACACACACCCACACTCCCAACAAACA
>JADBJO010023588.1:0-10000 GCA_016801955.1 Conus betulinus
TCTCTCATTTTCTCTCCTCACAAACTCTAACATCTTTGCTCCAGAATGCTTTGAAGTCGAGCTTCCCTGCTTTGTTATTCCCGAAGGGGATTTCAGTGGTATAGTTCAGCTGTGATGGCGACAGTACAGCGCTATCTGTTGGTAAGACTGGGTCGTGGGACACCAAGCCATTCCTCCGTGTGAACTTGTGATTTGGATTCCATTGCCTCCACTAGGCTGGTGCAGATAGATGGTCGTATATCATCAGAGGACCCATACGAAGAGCTTTGGTATCAGCATGAAACTGCAGACACCAGACCTTGTATTGCAGGGTAGCCGCCACACTGGTCAGTGGTCTCCAGCGTTATTTCGGACATCTGTTTGGTTTTCTGTTTGGTTCTTTGTTGTGTCTCACAACGATAACTATCGTTCCTTGATTTTGACGAAAGTCGGAAAAAATATGAGATGTCAGTTTTAAAAGACAGAAAAGGTAGATTAGCTGTTTTTTGTTTGTTCCAAAAATTGCTATCTCAGTGGTTTGTTGTTATGGTAGTAATTCAGCACACTTTCTTCTTCTTTTTACATCACCAACCATCCTCTGTCGCCTACTCTCTCCCGGGTATCTCTCTCTCTCCAACTCTCTCTCTCTCTCTACTCTCTCCACCTCCCTCCTCTCTCTCTCTCTCTCCCCTCTCCCTCTCTCTCCTCTCAGGACTATCTAAGAAGGCTTCTCCTCATTGTCCCTGATCCTCCTTGTGAAAAGCTCCTCTTCCTCTGTTCTGCTCTGCTCTCTGGTCCCAGACAATACTTAACATGGTATGACTACATAAAGCTATAACTGGTGGTGCGAAATTAAACTGGTCTTAACTGGTCTTACCAGGGAGATGCATGTAGTCCCAGTTTTGTTTTCTTCTATGTTGATGAGCTGGCAATTGAGATGATTAATAACGGAAAAGGACATGGTGTTTTTCGGCGTCCAGGTGAGGTAGGCCTTTTGAATTGTTTATTCTTTTTTAGCCGATTGATTTTGATCTTGTTGTCGGATAACAATAGTAGGTTTACACAAACGCAGTTAAATAGCTTTACGCAGGGCTGCGGGCATCTCTCCAACTAAAGGTGAATTTAAATGAGAGTAACATTATAGTGTTTCGAAGGGAGGTATTCAAGTACACGTCACGGAGAGAGGTAGTTGGTCTTGACGGTGACTTATGCCTGTTGTTTACTGCTTGACACATCCGGGTATAATTTTCGACCCGTTTGAGTTTTGACTCGTTTGCTTTTTTGTAGGCATTAACCCCCCCCTGTAAATTGGTAAACTTTGTGTAAACAGACCTAGCTAGTGGGGCTAAATGTGCTTTTTTACGGGTGTTGGATTATGAAAATCCGTTGTATGGACTCTTAAATTCTTCTCTTGGTTTGCTGTTATTCACTTAAAAGGTAGTTTGAAGACAGTCAAGTTCAGCATACTGTTCAATATGGCTCTGGGAAATAAATACTGGGGTCTCTTGACAAAGCTGCCATCCACTGTGAAGCACTGCATATGTTTGCTTTGTAGACATTTCTGGGTTAGATAGGCAAACGCCTAATGATCTCATTATGGTGAAATCCAACAGATTCCCTATGTATCTCGTTGCAGGTGTTCGATGTGTTCGTGTACTATGTGCCTCTGATGAAACTGCTATAATTGGAAAGACAGTAGAATTCCTCTCGAAGCAGCTGATATTCTATACAACTTTAGGTGCAGAGGAAAGAATAAATAACTGGGTAACTAAAGTACGTGTTTTTTTTACTTTGAGTATGGGTTTGGTTTTTTGCATTGGCTCATCAAGGTGCTGGAAAGCGCGCATGTCACAAGTCTTTTTTCGTCAACGCCTGATTGATTGTCGTTGGCAAAAAACTAGGGTCTGACCATATCCAGAATAGCGAAAAATTTGTTTTTTTTTTTTACAAAACGTTATTGTAATTTGCATGATCTCAAATCTTATCTAGCATATCAACATGGATAGACATTTGAAAATCTGTCACCACGAAATTCAGACTTGGAGTTTCACAAATAGCTGTGCATCACACTTGATACAAATCTGTTTGATAGCAATGGGCTGTGATGTCCTCTGTGCAAAGAACCACAGGAAAATGAAGTACATTTTGTCCTTTGCTGTCCTGCTTACAAAGCTGAATTTATCAGGCAAAAATATTAAGGCAACCATCCTTATTGAAAACTTTGTTGATGTCGTCATCCTCTGCCCAAGATGTTAACAAAAAATTCTCCTTGTTTTCATACAAGACATTTAAGGCAAAGGAGCGAATTGACATAATCAGAATGATGTGCTAATATTATTCTCATTATTGCTAATAATTTCAATTAAATGCAGGCCTTTTTGTGTTTTTTTGTTTCTTTTTCGTAGGTTTTGTGTGTCTAGAATGCACTCACCTCCTTCCTTAGGGGCCAAGGGCCTATGAATAAATAATCATCCGAATCCCATCTCCTCTCTCTCTCTCTCTCTCTCTCTCTTCTCTCTCTCTCTCTGGGGGTGAGTGCGTACACGCGCGCGCGCGCGCGCTGTGTGTTTGTGTGTGTGTGTGGGGGTGGGAGGGGGGGCGCCGTGTGTTCTGTCTGTGTTGTGTGCGTTCGGGCGTGGCGGGCGGAGGGGGGGGGGGTGGCGTGCGTGCGTGTCTGTATCTGCTTGGGGGTGGGTTTGTGTGTGCTTGAATGCTTGTGCTTGTGGTCGCGTGTGTGTGTATGTGAGTGCGCGCGCACGCGTGCATATGTGTGTGTGTTTGCGGTGCGTGCGTGCGTGCGTGCATGCATGTGTGCGTGCGCGCGCGCGCATGTGTGTTGTGCGTGTGTGTGTATGTGTGTGTATGTGCGTGGATGTGCGTGAGTCGTAAGAGAGAGCGAGGAGAGAGGAGAGAGAGAGAGAGAGAGAGAGAGAGAGAGTTTTATTCTGAAAAGAAATTAGTGACCAAAAGGAAAAACAGAAGATATAAAGAACCAACAACATGCACTATATGAGTCTTTGTTCCTCGTTTATTTCTTTCAAACCAAAAGAGCCCGTGCAGATGAAGCTAGTGCAACCAGATGAGAATACCAGCTGTAAAATGACGGGAGAAGGGGATTTAGTATTTAGAAATAGTAAACAACTGCAGGCACAAATGGAAATCGTTTGTCAGCAAACGCACCCTGAACTGTAAACAACCTGAAAAACCGAACGAAAATACGTGCAGGCCAATCCGCACGTGCAAACAGTGACATTAAGCCATATAACACCGGCAGTAGGCGACCCAAAACCATCCTGAGGAGAGCCAGCGCTCGAAACAGATCTGTTGATTTTTAAAACTTTTTCCTTTTACCATCCTATTTTTAACAGAGAGTTTGCTCCCCAAGGGGTTTTGAGCACTTTAAGAATTTTATTAGGCATATTTTAGTGGTATTCTTGAGATATATATATATATATATATATATATATATATATATATATATATATATATATCAGATATTTCCAATCGGGAGGGAGGAGGTCAGGGAAACTGACGATGATATTTCATTAGCGATGAAGTGAATTTGCACACTGATTTGCAAGATAAAGAAAGTGAAAGATGGGAAGACGCTATATCTTTAAAGACGAATGTAAAAGACAAAAATTTGGAAGGGGAGGGCAGAGGTGAGGGGGGGAGAGAAGGCAAATAGGGGTGTATGTATTAATCCAGTTGGTCCGAAGAGTGTGCTTACAAATGTTTGCAATGGCATATTGGTACATCGATGGCGAACAGTTTGCACCTTTCTAAATAAAATGGTCAAGTCATCAGTCATAGGTATGTAGGAGCGGCAGAGGAAAGGGCACTCTACAGGGTGGTCACTCTAAGGTAACACCCATGGAAATGGCAGAAAAAAAAAAAAAAAAAAAAAAAGCGGCAACCCCCAATTAACATCATGACAGTTGATGAGTATTCTTTGACTTTCTAAACGACAACAGCACAAATATGATGACTGCTGAAGACACTTTTTTTCATGCTCTTTCAAAAAAGCGCCCCACAGATGAGGCCCATGGCATTGCCAGCATACCTGGTTAAAAAGTAGGAGACTGTCAATGGCACAAACACAAAGAAAGACACTTCGGGGGGATGCAGCCTCACGTGGAAATTGTCTCTAAAGTCCATGACATATGTTAAGTGTACTGCATGGGCCACCTGAAACCTTGCAATCATTAAATCTGTTGGGTGTGAGGACAAGAACAAACAACCACTCATGATCAACGCTGAAAGCTACCCAGGGCTGCTTGGGAATTGAAGGGCAGCGCTGGACCAGTGTACAGGCTCGCCAGGAATACAGAATAGTGAAATGGTGCAACCATCACGTGTCTAGTGACACTGCTGTGCCTATGACTGTGCTTTGAGACCATCTATTATCCGTAGGATATGCGCAACCCAGAGCGCCCCCACACTCACCAGACTTGAACTATACAGATCTTTATCTTTGGGGTTATCCCAAAGATAATGGCTGTTAGAGTATCTCCAGGCCATCCGTGTACTGGACGTCAGCTAAAGCCAAGATTAAGTCATTACCTGTGGCCGATGTATTCATGTTATTGCCAGTATTGCCCATCATATCCAGGTATGCTTGCAACACCAAGGACATACCTAGAAAACGTTTTTGAAAAAAAAAAGGACTGTTCAACGCTAAGGCCAGGAATCTGGTGGGCAAGGTCAGGCATTGTTCCAAATTGATATACATCTACATTGTATTGCTACTTTCAGATAATGTGACTTTCACTGGCAATTTCATGAGTGGCTTTTATGAAAGGTGGGTGTTGAGTGGGTGAGAGGTGTGGGCCTGTGCCAGTCTTGATTTAAACATTAGATTATAGAAAAGATTTTCAATCATTTGCAGGATACACAATGCACTGCCTCAAAGAATGTTGTTGCCTGAAAATTCAGCTTGTACACATAATGCAAAAATAATGAGACTGAACCATTTTGGCTGAATTTGTGTGCTCCACGTGGAACACAGGACCCAACCACTGGGGAGAAAAAAAAACACGCGTTTATGAATTACAGTACTAGTGCCCATAAAACCAAGGTCACGTGACCTACACAGAAGAGCTACCTGTCTTCATTCTCTCGTCACCCGTCCTACAGTCCTATCTTGTCCCCTTGGGATTCCTGACTGTTCTGTCTTCTGAAGTTGAATCTGTCTGTCAGGGACACAGGTGCAAACAGTTAGAACCGAGGAATAAATAAGAAATTTAGAACTGGACCAGAAATCAGAAAACAGCAGAACAGCAAGTAAGGAATTCTACTGTCTTTGCAGATAGAAATGAAAGAGCATATTTGAAAAGGGAAGAAGATTCTCAAGTTTGTTGGACTGTTAACACCTACATTATATGCAGAACTCTGGATAAAATGGGTTAATCATCCATCATAGATGGTCCCTTGAAACGAATGGCACATGTGACAATTCCTTTGGATTCCCATCACAATCATGAAACCTTTACTGCAAAGATAATATTACGAAGCAAATAACATCTGAACCCATACCAGAAAATGTTCACAGAGAGCATAGGACAATAAGAATGTAGACCACCCAAACAAAATGAAAAAGATCGGTAAATACCCAAAATGAGCATACAACAACTATCATGTAGATCGCCTAGCAAAGCAAATGCCTTTTTGAGCCCACACCAATAAATGCTCACAGACAGTAGTAGAGAGAAATTCACATCACGAAGTGGATGGCATTTGAATTCAAACCTCAAAATAGGGATAAAACAAATATAGTGTGCATATCTTCATGAAGCAAAAGGCAGCGCAGGTCATATCAGTAAAAATAACGATGTGGAAAAAAATGATGCAAATCACTTCAGCAATTAAATGACAGACAAATTAATCATACAGGAAATATAAAAAAAATCCATAACAATCATTAATCAATTTCATAAGTTATAGATCACATGACAAAGGAAATAATTGGCCCCAGATCAGCAAACATGGGTGTTGAGCATAGAATAATTACATGGTAAACCAGCTTTTCAAGGAAAACACATGACCACCCAGCCTAGGTAATATCGGCAATGATCATGGGACAACCACATCATAGATTATTCTAGTAATGATATTGCATTTCAACCTGCATCAGTAAATATTGACAACGGTCGTAGAGGAACTACCGTGTAGAGTACTCCTGCAAAAATAGCATTTAATCCACACCAGCAAACCTATGCATTAAATATCGAACAGCTACCATGTAGATATTCCTTATGAAGTAAGTAACTAATAAGCAAAGTTCAGAAAATATTCATAGCAATCATTGTACAGTTGAAATAAAAAGCAGTCAAGGATTTAATGTCCTTTGAACCCAGTTTAGTTACAGCTTACACCCAGCATAGAATAATGAAATGTAGAGCATTATGAAGTAAATGACAGCCTAGTGTTTACCAGCAATTGCCCGCAGTTAACAAAGAATAATCATGACAATGATCAGATTACACAATAAATGATATTTGAACCCATTTCAGTGCAAGACCATTATGATGATGCTAATGATCAAAGAATCATTACAATAGATATAAGACCATGAATAAATGACATTGGAGCCGCTCCCTCGTTTTTTCATGACTATGATGATCATACCATACTTACTACATAGTTCAGATGATGAAGTACATCATGTTTAATCTCAAGCATTTGAATATCCATACTGTCAACAGAACAGTCAGGTAATAGACCAGCACTCAGACCTTTGGGTCAAGAGAACGGAGACAATCTAGTTGACGACTGAGGTAATCAACCAGGCCTTTGCCCCCGTCTACTTCTAGCACCATTTACACAGTAGTACTGGACGCAGTAGGCCAGAAAATCATTAAAGTCTGTTCGTCCATGACGTTTGTAACATGCCATTTGTTCGGCCGACGTATATCGCTCGCACTTCTGAGCCGCGAAGGCTTTGGCACTATCATTTCTGCATCTTTTGAAATCCTGCATGGCCCAGTTGCAAGCTGGCCTATAGACAGAAATGAGTGACTGATGAAAATCAATTAGAACACCACCTTCTTTTAAACTCCATTTAACCTTACTTTAGTAAACACAGACAACAAAGCTATATAAAATGGTCAATGGATAATATTTTCATCTGTTGATCTGACCAATTCTTGGACAAGACAAGAGGCAGAAAGAAACTCGTGGAGAGCGTGGCAGTAGAGAGTCCTCAGAAGAGAAATCCCCTTCAAGCAAGTGTTTCAGCCCTTGTCTCCTGACACTCTACGGGGGGGGTTGGGTCACACCCGATTCATGACTCTGGATGTCCCTCTGCTGCCGCTTTTTTTCCCATCTTGGGCCAAGTCATAGCTGAGATTCCAGCCCATGACCCTCTGGACATACTTGTTTTAGGGATTGTCCACTTCATGACTCGCACTCTAACCACTGAGCCACTGGGGCACCTGATATTTGTAGGGAAAGTTAAGCCTTATGAAGTTCACTTTTGTTCCTCCTTGACCAGATCCAGCTTGAACACCTGTCTGCCACTTCTGCCATTGCTTTCAGGGCTCTGGTTTTTTCCCTCTCTGCAACTGAGAGCTGTTTCATGAGGCTGTATGCAGACGTTCCTACAACCCCCTAGCTCCAATTTCTGCAGAGGTTATGTATGTAACGGAAAGGGGGGCCTAGTGACTAATCAGTCTGTTTATTCCCTGTTTACCTCCCACCAGCCACTACAGACAGCAGATGTCTTAGCCGTGGTAGATAATGCCAGCCATTGTCTAGTTTCTAAGGACGATTCCTCACAAATACTTTACTGGGAAGAAGGGGAGGGGAGAGGGATAGTTGAAGAGGCTCTCTACAGCATGCACTGCACACAGGCATTTCCAAAATCCAGGTGCACACTCACCAGAGAGAGAGAGAGAGAGAGCGAGAGAGAGAGAGAGATAGAAGATGACATACAGGTGGTTGGTAATGCCAAATGAAACAAGAGTGTTGAATCACACCACTAGCAAACACTGAAAGAGCAGTGAGCAGTTTATTGTTCTGCCTTTTCCTGTCTTTTAAAACTGACGTGAGTGTCTGGTTTAATTCCCAGATGGTGAGTGAGGCAACAACCTTTGGACACTCTAGGGACAGTACGTCATGCCATATAATGCCCAATGGACCACCTTGGCTGGGTGATTCAACGATGCCATTAAGAGGACACAGTGCAGACTGTCATGAGACAGGCCAGATGGGGGCAGCGGGTGGATGCAGGACTGTAAACGACATACACAGGGGGTCAAGAAGGGCTGGGGCCAGTTTCATACATAGACGGTTCAACAACTGCTTGTATAAAAACGCCACGTCCATTGACCGAGTTTGTTTGGTGAGTGACTGTGTAATAATCAGTTTAATAGTCCAATAATAACAAATGAGGTGATGACACCACAGCATGTCAGAACTTATTTCTAAGTACCTATCAGAGAGAATCAAGTGAGAAGTTTAACAGGACTGCTGCACGCACATGTGCTTGGGTGCCTTTGTGCAATTATGTGGACTAAACAACAACATTGTTCTTTCAAGATCTTTCTCTTCACTGTTCATGGTTGGGGTTTTTGTTGGTTTGTTTTTGTTTGTTGTTCCCAGCTGTGGCAACAGTCAACCTCATCTGTTCCATCAAAGGGTGTGACATTTGGAGGAGTTTCTGTCCGGTGTGGCAAGAATCCCTCTTTTCTTTTGTGTCACAGAATGTGCAAATTTGAGGGATTTTTTTTTCCATCCAATGTGGCAACAGTAGTCCTTTCTGTTGTTTCATAGAATGTGAATATTCGCACATCAGACATTATAACTGCCATTCCATTAAATGTATATGAGTGACCTAACGTGTTCTGCTAAAAAATATAGACCTTTTGTCTGTACACTGATGAATTCTCCGGTCGTGTCCGACATATGAGTAGGCAGGCAGGTCCTCTGCTGATGTGGGTCTTCATATGGGAATGAAGACCAATTCCTGTAGCACAAAGTCTTCCACAGACGCTGCATGGAATGGAGTCCTGCAAGGGATAGCCCCGTTTTCTTCGATCCTTATTTTCCTGAATGGCAGCTGCTCTGTTGCGCTTGAATGTCTGGGTACACCATTGCTTCCACTGTGTTGTGTCATGAGCGATATCTTCCAGGAAGCAGTGTCGATGCTGCAGATTCTGAGTTTGGCCTTCAAGGTGTCTTTGTATCTCTTCACGGGCCTTCCATGGTCATGTTGTACTTCCTTCAGTTGTCCACAGTGCAGCATCTTTGGAATTCTGCTGTCCTCCATACGGTGCCCTGTCCATCAGAGCTGGCTTTTGATGAGTATTCACTCAATGCTGGCTTGGTCACACTTCTTCAGGACCTGCAGGGTGGACACCCTGTCTTGCCATTTGATGCTGCAGATCCTGCGCAAACACCGTTGATGAGACTGTTCGAGTTGTTGGACCTAAAGGCAGTACGTGATCCAAGTCTCACAGCTGTAAAGGACAGCACTTAGAACCACAGCTCTGTACACGTCGAACTGGGTGCACAGTTTGATGCCATGGTCTTGCCACAGACTCTTTGAGAGTCTACAGAAGGCAGGTGTGGCCTTTGAATTGCGCAATATCACTTCTGCATCAGAGATCCGTAGTTGCTTACAGTGTTGCCCAAATAGCAGAACGTGTCCACAGTTTTGACTTCTGTGTTGTGGTGATGACAGGTGGTGCTGGAGCACTGCCAGCTCTGGTCAGTGAAGGCTGGAACATTGCCTATAGGTGGTACGTGGTCCAAGTCTCACAGCTGTAAAGGAAAGCTCTTGTGAAATGTCTTCATGTCGTTGGTATCGACCGCAGCTGGCAGGCTTTCTGCTTTCTATTCTCTCCAATCCTTCTTAATCTGCCGAAGCTTCTGTTGGATGAGCTGTCTGCCTTGCTGGTACTTCTGTTTCTTCTTCTCGTAAGTCTTGTCATTGAGGTGATCCCTTTAGGTCTTGTGGAGCAAGTCTATGTGTTTGTTGATCTATGTTCATAATATAGAACTTTGACTGTATACAGTAACA
>JADBJO010023588.1:15000-26341 GCA_016801955.1 Conus betulinus
GTAGTCAAAAAGTACCCAGAACCTTCTAGCTTCTCTCTAAAGTGTTTCCATCAAACGCTTTTTGTAGTGATTTAGATCCCTCCAGAACAGACAGAGGAACATTTTTAAGCTACATACATTGTCACAACGTTTTACTCCACTTTTAGCTAATCTGTCACCTCTTTCATTACAAGGGATTCCACAACGCGAGGGCACCCAGCCGAAGGTAATTAACTAATAATAATAATAATAATGAATACTTATACAGCGTCTATTCTCTGCTGGAGACCAAGCTCTAAGCGCTTTACAATCCGCACTCGTTTACACAACGGGCTGCCTACCTGGGTAGTGCCGACTGAAGAGCTGCCACCTGGCGCTTCATTCAGTCGTCTCCCATGTCATCCAGTCAGTATCGTTCAATATCGTTCACTCGATTTCCTAACTTCCTTCATTCTTTCAATTTCTCACGCAGGGTGCATGCTATGTGTAACGTGTCATCTATACCAACGGCCAAACTGGCCTTCTCTTCCGAAAGTTGGTGATGGGATTTTACGTGTGTGCAAGATGTTATGCGTGCGTTCACACACGGAACCTCGGTTTATAGTCTCATTCGAAGGACTGTAGGGAGAATGGAGTCAGAACGAATGTTAACTCCGAGGGAAAAATCCCCCTGTACCGAAAAGGCCCGGCAGAGGAGATTCGAACCCGCAACCCTTGGATTACGAGCCCTGCGCTCTACCAACTGAGCTATTCCGGCCCCTGTCAAATCATAAACATTTTATGAGCATCTGTACCGGTTTTGATGACAACTACCTCTCGAAAGTAAGAGATCTATTAAATATTTGATTTCAAGAATGGCCTGTTGTTTAACTGTACGATATGGTTCACTAAGCGCACATAAAACGGACTTTGAATCGACACAGAAAAGAATTTGAAACACATGTTTAGAAAAATCAAGTAAATGATACAGGACCATACGAATGGCATTTAATTCTGCCGTGAAAATGGATCTGTTTCTTCCAACATGAAAAGATTTTTCCACTTTTAAAGAAGGAATGATGAAAGCTGCTCCCGTTTCATGCTTGTCCAAAAGATCTACACGTATAAACTTTTAGGTGATCAGGATAGTGACTGCTTAAATGATCTTTTACAAACGCACCAAGAATATTACCATTGTCATGTGTTTTTTTTGTTTGTTTGTTTTTTTTTGTTTGTTTTGTTTTGCTTTTTGCGTGAAGAAGAATGGCGCTTGTGTACGAGGGACATCGTGTACTCAACATACCCTAACTATGAGTCCAGGATTTCCCACTCCACTGGTCCGAGGTCGGAAAGTGAAGACGGGGATACAATGACCAGACGAGTTCCGGAAGGAGAAGGAGAACGTTGTGTTGTCGTCCACTAAGTCGAAGCATGCATATTTCTGCATAGATTTCTCGACCAAAGGCAGGGTTTTCCAAAGGCAATCATAAGCAGTTTTCGGTCTTCGTACGACAAATGTGCCCGACAATTTTTGAACTTTACCCTGTCAAATCATAAACATTTTATGAGCATTTGTAACAGTTTTGATGACAAACTTTTGAACATTACCATTTCGATTCCCATTTCATGATCATGGATTACACGCAGTATGACAAACTTTAAACGTTACCTTGATGACCATGTCGTATTTTTATCAGCATATGTTATCAAAATAGATTACAACAGAATGACAAACTTTGGAAACCGTCCTGTCACATATTCCATCGGCACGGGTTCCAAGTAGGATACACACAACAAACTTTGAACATTGTACTGTCATGTCATATATCACCAGCATGGATCACAGGTAGGATGACAAACTTTGAACATGGTACTGTCATGGCATATATCGCCAGCATGAATCACATGTAGGATGACAAACTTTGAACATTGTACTGTCATGTCATATATCGCCAGCATGGATCACAGGTAGGATGACAAACTTTGAACATTGTACTGTCATGTCATATATCGCCAGCATGGATCACAGGTAGGATGACAAACTTTGAACATTGTACTGTCATGTCATATATCGCCAGCATGGATCACAGGTAGGATGACAAACTTTGAACATTGCTCGCTACCCCTCTGCATCACCACCTTCCTCCTTTCCTCGCACTCTCTCTTCTATCTTCCTGGAGCACTCAGTGCCTGGAGAGGCGATTATCTGTGATTTCATGTCACTCTCTACTTACGTTCAGTATGTCGTCGGCGTTAAAGTGGAATCTACCAGTCAGCCAAATTCCTTCGTCTATGGTATTAACGATGCCTGTAACGTCGGACACAAAGCTATTACCTTGAAGATCCGTGTCCTCGTTAGAAGCCAAGATCGTCACTTCTGTTGTGCATTGTCTGCACAGAGAGAGAGAGAGAGAGAGAGAGAGAGAGAGAGAGAGAGAGAGAGAGAGAGAGAGAGAGAGAGAGAGCCATCGTCTTTTAAAGATCTACATTCAATCGTTCACAATATTGACGGGGCAAACTCAGACGTATCTGAGCCTATAAGCAAACAAAATAAAAGAGCTAAGTTTTGATGAATTTGCTTCTACACCATTTTTGCATTAACCGTTTACACTTATGATAAAACATTATTGGTTCGTCAGGTTTTTGTGCTTACTTTTGGGTCTGTGAGGGTACAATTATGTTTATGATCACGGAATCTACTGTAGACGCTGCATCTACTATACGTAACACACTACGTTGTGTCATTGTTACCGCTACAGTGTGAGGGGCCATTGTTTGTTGTTTAGCAACGGATTCATAGTTCTTGTCAGCATACAGTTCTGCAATGATGTGCAGATTGTCTGTTTGCAGTGAGTGTGTATCAAAGCTGTTCGAATCGCAACTCTCCAAACCTTTCTTCCCTAGCATAGTGGTCCGGATTCGCTCCACAGTTTTCTGTATAGCAAACGTTGGCATTTGTAAGAATACAATGGCAATGTGTGTGAAAACCATCTACAATTGTTCAATGAGCAAGTTACATCTCAGCACAAGAGAAGGTGTCCTGAATCTGCGACCTGTGAGCATGTGACAATTTAGCACACATTCTGAACAGTTTCATGCACCAAGTTTAGCTAGACTTTCTGTTATTTCATACAATTATGCTAATGATCATGGAATCGACTGTAGACGCTGCATCTACTATACGTAACACACTACATTGTGTCATTTTATAATTCATTATTGGCTGAATATATGAGATGTCCTTGGCTCTACTTGGAAAATCTTTATTCGAATTTACAAAAATATCATCAGTAACTGAATTTTTACTGACAGGCTTCGAATCACATATGTGACTACTTCTAGGCGTATTTTCTACTGTATGTTATACTGATGGCTTTTTTTGTGTACATAATACTCCAATATCCTTTTTTAGTGTGCTGTTTTGTGTTGATTCCAAGTCTGTTTTGCAATCACTGCAAACTTGGGACTGTAAGGCCAGAAAAGATTTACTATATGAAATAAGGTACCTGATACACTGTATTACGTCTCAGGGTATAATTGTAGACTTCTGTTGGATTCCTTCACATTTTGGTCTCAGAGTGAATGAAATAGCAGATAATCTAGCTAAACGTGGTGCACAAAAAACTGTTCAGAATGTGTGCTAAATTTGCCATTACATCCTTCCAAGTGTGAAATATTATTCAACCCGGAATACGTTTACAAAACCTTTTTTTCTGTGAAAAATGCTACACACTGCCTAGCTGTTCGTGCCATCTGGCTAAGATTATCACAAAATTAAGGCTGAACACATGGAAGACCAAATTTTCTCCTGAAGTCGTGTGTGTCTGTGGAAAATTCATCTTTGTGCATCACCTTCTATTAGATTGTCCAATTTTAACTGAAATGTATTAGGCGAAAGGTATCAATCTTGAAAAATATGAAAATAAGAGTCAAGTTCTGTCTGACTCATGCATAATTGAGATTGTCGCCACTTTAGCCAGTTTTGAAGTAGCTAGACTATTATGAGCGTCCTTAATTGATATGCTCTTATCTTTTCATAGGTGTATGCAGATGTATGTGTTCAAATGACTTAAGTGGTTTTTTTGTTTGTTGTTTGTTTGTTTGTTTGTTTTTTGTTTTTTTTTCGTCTAATATCATCTGCCAGATGAAAAGACGTAAAATAAAACCACCAACCAACAAGCATGTGACAAAATAAACGTCAGTCTGAGATGAAGACAACAGTTTCCTCTGATGTCTGTTGCTGCATGCAGCCCGCAAAGGAGACAAGGGCACAAACTAACATGGGTTAGTAAAAACCAAAAAGGTTGGGATTATTTTGATTCGATGTGTTTCTTTCTGTTGTTTTTTTTTTCTACACACACACACACACACACACACACATATGCACGCACACACACACACACACACACACACACACACACACACACACACACACACACACACACACACACATGTACTCTCACGCACGCACGCTCAAACGCGCACACATACACACGCGCGCGCGCGCGCGCGCACGCGCGCGCAACACACACACACACACAGACACACACACACACACACACACACACACACACACACACACACACACGCAACATGTCATGCATCTATTCTTAGACTAAGTGATTCAAATAAGGATGGTATCTTTCTGCCCCAGAGCCAGCAACATCACTGTCTGTGACTCATTTGCTGAAAAAAAAAAAAAAAATAAAAGGATAAAGTGGTCGGAGGATCTAGACTCTGATGTCTATATTGTAACAAGAAAAGAATGAAAACTTATTTTTCCGCCATTAGAAACCTTACGAATTAAGTGATATTTTCTGGCATGTTCACGTTACGACCTCTTCGGGTCCATAGCGGTGATGGAGTAGCATCAGATCTTTGATCCATGGAATTCGGTGGTGCTCTCTGGAGGGAGCTTCTAACTCACTCTGGTTCTGTGACTGATTGATCACTGCCGTTAGTGTAAGGGTTAATAGATGGAGTTCTCTGTATGTTTCAGAACATGTCCCACTGTACAATTGTACATTTTCCCTCTGGGTGAGTAACTCATGTTGACTTTAACTTGTGTACAATGAAATTCAGGCTACGACAGGCTACATCTGCATGTAACTGTGCACTAGGGAGCCAGAAAGAGTGACGTGAGAGGAGGCCAAAAAGAAACGTAAATCAAAGAGAATGATAATGTATCTAATAGAATGAGATGGTGTATAATAGAACGAGATGGTATATAACAGAATAAATTGTATATAACAGAATGAGAAGGTAGATAACTGTCATGTAATGTGGAGCGATATTTTGTATGCTACGCGATTACATGAGACAGTACAGATTAACAAAAAAGATTATTGATTCGTGCGTTACACTATAGGTTAGTCGTGTGACACAAGGGAGCGTATTGACTGAACGTGGCCCAGGTTTGAGTGAAATTTTTACACTGTTCACGCGGTTTTGAATATAAACAGGCGTTGACCTGTATCGGTGCGCACTCTGAGAATGGAACAGATGATTTAGGTGAAGAAGAGGTGGACTGTGCCCATTGATAAAGGCAGAGGCCTAACACATACAGAAGTATGTGAATTGTAGTTGATTGACCGGTACTCAAGCCGTAAGTATCTAATTTTATATTGTGAGAATCTAGATGATTCTCCATTTTGTTTTCAACGGTTTATTGTCAGAACCGAAACTATATTTGAAAATTGAAGAGTTCAAAAATGTTAAAGTGTAATATGACTGCTAACTGGCTGGCAGTGTTTTGAACTCGTGTTTATCTGGTTTGTTATAGCTGGCTGGACGACTCCCCGTGCGGTAGAGGAAAGAAGAGACTGGAGATCAGGCACTAAGGTGGATCGCCGGGGGCTGCGCGCGTTCCCGGGCCAAGTTCCAATCCATGGGAAGATCCAGGTTGGGCAAAAGTTTGTCGCTTACCAGTAAATGTGATATGTAGTGGGCAGTATGGGATCCCCGCACAGAGGAAGCCAGTTCCGGACACCACAGAGAGTGTGTGCGGACACTTGCATTGAGTAAACCTGCAGCATTAGTATTGAGCTTCGAAGAAGCGTGCTTGATTGGTTGCACCAGCTGAAAGAATCACAGATTATGAAAATATATAAGCTTTGATTGATGCCAGAGTAAAGAACCCCCATGGGATTTTAAAAGATTGAGGAGGAGATGAATCGAAATTGACCTTTGTGCCTTATGTGTATGGAGTGGATGCAGTTGTGTGCGGAGGAAAGACGTCACTTCGTGTGTGTATGTGCGTGCATGCATGGATAATCTACGTCTGACAGTAACAGAATGAGATGGTACATAACATCCAAAAGTTTATGTATGATATTGAAAAGTTGGTATGTAATATCCAAAAGTCAAAGTGCAGAAGAAATTAGCGCAACATCCTAATAAATGAAGTACAGCAACAAAGATGGCTTCAGTCCTATGTAAAACATATTCACGCTCTTCAGGACGTGTGACGTTGAGAGAGCAGCAGCAATCAGTTCAACAGACAGATACTTTTTTCACGTCTTACTGTAGACACAGCTGGGCAGCACTGTACTGACACGGGTAGTTGAATAAGGTTCCAGTACTTGAACTGCCGAAAGGTTTGATGTGGGGACTGCCAGTGATTCGACATACATTGGGGTCCTCTGAAAACACACAGTTCAACACCTTCATCAATGTCATTTCGTTCAGGTCTTCAAAGGGCGTGAAAACGGATTCTCTATTTCTGTCTATCTGTCAGTCTGTCTATCTGTTCAGTATGACCCTTCTTTCCTTGTGTTTTTTTATTTCATCTACTGGCAACAATGTCATTGACTAGTTTATTATCTTGTATAAAAGTTTAATTTATATTTGTTCATTTCTACAGTTTTTGTTGCTGTCTAAATGTGTTCGGTACAGGGTATATGGGCAATCTTGGAACATCCTCTTTTGGGAGATGGTTCCTTGTTTGTTCTGTGTGCTCTGTGCTGTCATGTCTGCTAGGCGATTCAGTGTCATAAGCAGCATTCCTTTGGAGTTATGTTTTCTTGCGGGAGCAAGAGTTGACCTATTTGTTTTATTGTTTATTGTTTACTGTTTCCTGCCTCATGTCATATTGATTTCGTTTGAGTTTGAAATCGAGGTTATGTGTATTTGTTTCTGTTCGTCCTTGTACTTGTCTGACTATATTCAAGTTTTGAAAGGCTGTGCCAGTCTTGAATAAAAGTTCATTTTATATTTGTTCATTTATCCAGTTCTTGTTGCTGTGTAGATGTGTTCGGTACAGGGCACATGGGCAAGCTTGGTACATCCTTTTTGCTGTGTGCTGTCATGTCTGCTAGGCGATTCAGCGTCGTAAGCAGCATTCCTTTTGAAATATGTTTTCTTGTGGGAGCAAGAGTTACCCTACCTGTTTGTTGTTTATTTTAGTGTGTCAAAAATTTGGGTATCATTGCTACAGTCATTGAATGCTGCTAAAAAAAAAAAAAAACGAAACACATGTCAGTGGAATTGCATGTTGGTATATCAAGAGAAACAGTTCCGTGTTCACACATTAAAGTAACATCATTTACACGAAAAAATACGTTGGAAATCTGATTCAAGGGATGAATTTCTAGCAGGTTTGGGTACAAAAGAGGTAAAGACTTGTTTTCGAGAAGCCGCTGATTTGATTGATCATGACATCAATGTGTCTACTCAAAAAGTTTAATAAGGGTATTTTTTAAACGCCGAACAATGCACGAAAAAAGACTAATTGTAGGAAAAGAAAAGAAGCAGATTTGTTCTGGCCTAGAGTGCAAAAAAGTAGACGAGTTACCGGGCAATTTCTGAGAACATTGAACAGAATAAATGATATCGAGGACAGACAGACATGTGCTCAGAAACCCAGAGAGTATTAAAAAAATCTTCAAAAAAATGAAAGGCGATGAGCATCGTTTAAACGTCATTGAATCCCTGCATAAAATAATCAATGATCCAAAGGCATTTTGGGGCAAACTCAAATCGCATATAACAAAGCGTTCTCCACAAAATACAATAACCAAAGAGGAATGGTATAATCATTTCTCCATCGTATTTGATGCACAAGAAGTCGAAGGTGATGATAAGAACAGCGACGATAACTGTGACACTACTTCTAGTAAGCGATTTCTCTTTAATATGCTCGAAAACGATATTACTGAACTGGAAATATACTCAGCTCTGCGCAGCTTAAAAATGGTAAAGCAGCGGGAACCGATGGAATCATCAACAAATTTCTTAAAAATTCGGCAGCTACTATTGTTTCGTACTTGGTGAAACTCTTTAAAAATGATTTACATTAGGTTGATGTCCGGATGATTGGTCTGAGGCTGTTATACAACGACAGCATAAGAAAAGGCGACCAAAATACCCAAGATAACTATACAGGCATCTCTTTATTAAATGTATGCAGCAAACTGTATAGCTTCATTTTAAACAAAAGGCTAACCCAGTGGACTGAAAATAATAACATTTTAAATGACAGCCAGTCTGGTTTCCGAAAACAACATAGCACCATCAATCATTTATTCACTCTTTTCGGCCTGGTTCGGAAACAATTCTTGGATCATAGAAAGTTGTGTGTAGCTTTTTTATTGACTGCAGAAAAGCATTCGATTCGGTGAGTGGACTTAAGCTCTGGACCATATTAAGGGAAACATGGTATAAATGGCGAAATGTACAGAGCCATGCAAAGCATGTGCAGAGTAATCCAAGCTAAGGTTCGTTGTGGTGGTGAGCTGACAGACTCATTTCTATGCCTCAGGGGTCTGAAACAAGGGGAAATGTGTGGTCCTATTTTGTTTTCACTTCTTATTAACGAACTTGCAGAGGAAATCACAAACTTTGGCAGACATGGCGTCATATTGGCATCTGATTCTGTTTGTAGTTTACAAAACCAGTTACATATTTTGCACAAGGTTGCAATGAAACTAGACCTGGATGTTAACGTCGATAAATCAAGCATAATTATATTTAGAAATGGAAGACATGTTGCTGCGAAAAAGCAGTAAGATTATGGTAATAATCTAATGGAATTGCTTAACATGTATAAGTACCTTGGTATCTACCTCTATATTCGCTAGTCGTTCTCGCATGCTTTGAATTATATCATTAAACCGTGCGAAAAAGTGAGTTACATGTATTTTCCGATTACTCTTGTCGCTAGGAGGGGGAGGTGTCTTCAATATTCTTTAAGCTTTTTTATACGCCAATCAAGCCCATGCTCAGCTATGGTGCAGAGGTGTGGGGCATTGGATATGATCTAACAGCCATTGAGAGAGTTCACTCGTTTGCAGTAAAAAGATTTTTGAACGTTTCCCGTTAAAACACCTGATCTCATGGTCTATGGTGAAACAGGTCGTTACCCATTATACATTAGCTTATTCGTAAAGTATATGAAATACTGAATACGTGTAGTAAAAAATGTTTCGCCACCGGTTGTCATTTAAAACTTACAAAATACTTGTATATCTTTATGAACCAATAGAAAACACATGGGCGTCATCTGTCTGTCACACACTGTATCAGTATGGCTTTGAAGAAGTTTGGGAAAATCAAGGAGTAGACGATGAGAAACATTTTTAAGCCGAGTTTAAGGATAGACTTGTTAGCAAGGATGGTCAAGAAACATTAATTCAAGTGAACGATATTCTTTCAATAGCACATTCAAATCTTCCTTATCTCTAGCATCATATCTGAATCAGCTGAAACATCTCAGGGTTAGAACACTTTTCATTCGCTTAAGGTTAGGAGTTTCGCCTTTGAAGATCAAGAGATTACGTTCTGGAGAAAACACTTGTGAAAGAAGATTTGACTGTCCATTTTTTTTTCGATTCCACGCAGAAAAACGAGGTACTCTTCATCCTCTCTTGTCCAAGATATCAGGAAATTGGAGAATCGTGCATATCAAAAAAAAAAAAAAGTATTCTAATAACCCTTCAAGCCTTAAACTTTTACTTCTTCCTGCAAACAATAACAAATCTATACCAATTAAACTTGCAACATACTTTTTCAGGCTTTTGAGATTATAAATGGATAATTGAATAATAATAGTAATATGTTTATCATTTATATGCCTCCGTCTTGCGTAAGTCCCTCTTGATGTGTGTCTATGGCCTAATCAATAAAAAAAAGTGTCAGTGTCAGTGTCTGTCTCTCTGTCTCTCTATCTCTGTCTCTGTCTGTCTGTCTGTGTCTCTCTCTCTCTCTCTCTCTCTCTCTCTCTCTCTCTCTCTGATTCCGTCATGCAGTTGTCCACAAACACTTGAAAAAAAGACAACAGACGTGTGCTTAATATACAAGCACTAAAAGAACGTGATTGTAGTATGCTTTTGGAAAAAAAATGAAGAAATTAAGCATAATTAGGTCCGTTAAGAAGATGATAGCCTGATATCCTACACAGCATTTTGTGCCCGACTGCACAAAAAAAAACAAGAAAAAGACCGGGACATGTCATGGTGGGACGTTCATAGTCCTAATTAAATTTCCTCTTAATGAGACGTAATCTGGGATTTTTTTTTTTTTTTTCTGTCCCAACTACTGCGCCACCTCAGAGGCAGTTGCACCCACGCCGCTCATTCCGACACCCCATCCACAGCCACAGCCCCAGCTGGTCCCGCCGCAGCCCCGGTACTGGCAATCCACTGGGAGCAGTCAATGTCAAGTCGTCAAGAGGCAACCCACCGGAGGAGACACTGCACTGCTACCGAGTCATTTCGGTAGTGTTTAGTGGCGCCTGTTCTGATCTAACATACGCAGGACGCCACCTACTAAGCCCCCTACTGACGACAATAATTGCTTAGTCGCGGAGCCGGCGTGAGTGAGCTCTCCCCCCGGAGGGTGCCACCACGTCCGTCCAACGACAGCCCCCATGGACTCGCCGATACCGGTGACCCCGACGGAACAAAACCAAGGCCACAGACGTGGAGAAGACATCGAAACTGAGGTCACCATGAGAGCAGGGCATGAAGGGCCACAGAATTTGAGACATTTTTTTTTAATGCTGATCGATGAGAATGAGGATGATGAAGATGATGCTACGGATTTCCATTTCGGTCTGAGACTACATGACAGGGCTGTACTCTACGCTTCCTTTCATAATATATCCCGGCATCAACAGGCCCGAGAGATACAGACACCTGCAGTGTTGGTCAGGAAATTTGAGCAACACTCTCTCAGAAACGCATCCATTAAGTGGATGAAACTCGACTGTGGTGGTCCCAGTCTTCCCAACTGAGTCCGTCGCAGCAAACTCAAATCTGGGTAGGAGCCGGTCGGGGGGCAGAAAAAAAAAACGTCGGCCAAAAAATAGAAACTGTAAAAAAAAAAAGACACTCGAAAATGTAAAGGGAAACGTATACACAGCTTCAGGAGGAAAATGTTCAAAAGA
>JADBJO010023589.1:0-26339 GCA_016801955.1 Conus betulinus
TGATAAGCTGTTACCATAACAACCATCTCCATTCCCTAGAAAGATGTCCAAGACCTATGGAAATATACACTACTACCCGTACTCAAAATGGGTGACTGCAAGCTCTATTGAGTCTGTAATTGACCAGAGAAAAAAAAAAAATCCAGTCTTCTTTCTTTCTGCGTTACGCAGGCTGATACTCCTGTGGACACCCCCTGTGATAGACAGGCAAGTATTAATCCCATCTACAACACAAGGAAGAGTTTGTGTGTGTATGACCGTTTTTTTATCCTGCCATAAGGCAGCCATACTCCAGCTTCAGCGAAGGTGCATGCTATGTGTAACGTGTCATCCATACCAGCGGCCAAACGGGCCTTCTCTTCCGAAAGTGGTGATGGATTTTACGTGTGTGCAAGATGTTATGTGTGCATTCACACATGGAACCTTGGTTTATAGTCTCATTTGAAGGATTGTATGGGAAATGGAGTCCAAACCAATATTAAGTTGGAGGGAAAAATCCCCCTGTAACCAAAACAGCCCCCGGCGGAGATTTGAACCCATGACCCGGGATCACAAGTCCGACTCTACCAACGTGGTATTTCCTATTCCCCCCCCCCCCCCCCCCCCCCCAAAAAAATCAAGTGATAGAAGTACTAACTGTATCCAGAACTAACAGCTCAATGTTCACAAACATGCAGATCATAGTGTTCTTACCAAGCCTGAATCAGAATGTTTATCTCTTCCAGAGATGCAAACAAGGTTCAAACCCCTAATGTCAGTAAATCGACCTGGACTGTTCCACACGATGATTTGTATAAAGCCTCAGTTTTTCCACCACTTTATTCCTTATCCAAAATGAAAAATAAAATAAGGACCAAATATCAGCACTTCAGAAGTACATAGGCTGATTTTTTTTTTTTGCCTAAAAAACTTTAGAAATGTTTCTTACTTCTTCAAGTGCTTGCCACAAATTCAAATCCAACTCAGACAAATCTAATTCTGAAGTTGAGCAGTGTCGGGATACAATGCACAGGAGACCAAAACGGCAACAGCTCACCTGTGTCCCCATTTTGTGGGCAGTTTGCGGTTGGAAGACATAAAAGCCAGGGCCCCTGAAGCGGCACGCACACCAGGTGGAGGTCTTCATCCCCGGCAAACAACACCATCATCTTGACGCGGTCGTTGTCTCCCTCACACCTCTCTTGAACCTGCAGCAGACCGTGGAGCAATGACAGGCAGGCTCCATCCACAATAATGCATGCACAAAGCATCAGGCTGATCAACTAAGTCATAACTCTGCATACTATACACATGTCCAGGCAAATTTACATCTACGCACACACAAACACAGCCACTCGCAAACTTGCTGACTCAAGGTTGTTGTCAGTATTATGTACACACAAACACAGACACACACAAATTTGCTGAAACAAGGCTGGTGTCAGCGTTATGAAAGGAGGCATAGAGTACAGCCCTGTCACGTGCCATCAGCATCATGTCCATCAACCTCTTTAAGCCTATTAAAGGTTGGAATGCTGTGGACCTCATGCAGTGTTCTTATCACAACATTAATAGGGCCACGTCCCCAAATCTGCAAGGGAGGGTTACAGCCTGTGTTTAATGAGAGGGGACCTCACTGTATTCGTGAGACAGGTGGCGCTGGTGGGCACACCAAAGCAGTTTTGTCCCGTCAGTCTGCATTTCTTACCACTTCAGTCGGAGACAGACCATGTGACCAGGGTGTGAAATGGTGTGCCTGTACGGCAGACCGTCAGCATCCCGATGATAATCGTAGTGGTATTCTCCAAATCAAATATCTGACTCACTTGATCTACTGGCGTGGTCCATAACTGATCACAGGTATTCTGTTTACAATGGAAAGACGATGTTGTCTTTCCAGTGATTATTCCATGGAACAGGTCCACTTCAGTTTCCTGTCCATGAGCATACCTGAGGCAGTTTGGTGTCAAAGTCAGTGGTGTCCGTTAATTTCAGCAGGGGGGGAGAGGGGGAGGGGGTGGTCTTGGATGGTAAGATACTGAAGTTCTACAACCCTCCCCTCCTGCCCCTCTGACCTCTCTTCCTTCCCACCCCCTCTTTTATTCCTTTTCTTCTTTCATTATATGCATTTGTGCTCTGATTTCATGAAAAAATGCAAGAAAATTTTTTATTTGAAACACACACACACACACCTGAAAAATAGAAAAAAATTGAAAAAAAAATGGTGAATTCAATCACACTGGCTTAATGACCAAGAATCTATCTATGTTAACAGAGGGTTAATAAGGCACTGTTCTGCCCACACTGTATCAGAACAGGCACCAATGAACACCACTGAAGTGACTTGGCAGCAGTGCAGTGTCTCCTCCGGCAGGTCGCTTCATAATACCAAGTTACCCACTGTACTGCCAGTACAGAGACAGCAAAAAACGAGGGTGTAGGTGTCTACGGGGTGGTTGGAAATGAGCAGCATGGCAGCGATATCGCTGACGACAACACACAAGATCAGACAGCGAAAAAAGAAAAAGAAGAGGAAGAAGGAAAGAACAACTACAACAAAGAGCATGCAGGCACACACAGAGCTACAGCTTTCCGACAAACTCACAAAGACCTGACTAAACACGGTCACTCCTTCTCACCATCAGTTACACATGCACTCTGTAGCTCTCTCACCTACTCATTCATCATCATGTTACAATGCACTCTGTAGCTCTCTCATCTTCTCATTCATCATCATGTTACAATGCATTCTGTAGCTCTTTCAACTTCTCATTCATCATCATGTTACAATGCACTCTGTAGCTCTCTCATCTTCTCATTCATCATCATGTTACAATGCACTCTGTAGCTCTCTCACCTTCTCACTCATCATCATGTTACACATGCACTCTATAGCTCTCTCACTTCTCACTCGTTGTCATGTTACACACGCACTCTGTAGCTCTCTCACCTTCTCACTCTCATCATGTTACACACGCACTCTGTAGCTCTCTCACCTTCTCACTCATCGTCATGTTACACATGCACTCTATAGCTCTCTCACCTTCTCACTCATCGTCATGTTACACATGCACTCTATAGCTCTCTCACCTTCTCACTCATTGTCATGTTACACATGCACTCTGTAGCTGTCTCACCTTCTCACTCACCATGTTACACATGCACTCTGTAGCTCTCTCACCTTCTCACTCATCATCATGTTACACACGCACTCTGTAGCTCTCTCACCTTCTCACTCATCATCATGTTACACATGCACTCTGTAGCTCTCTCACCTTCTCACTCATCATCATGTTACACATGCACTCTGTGTCTGTCTCACCTTCTCACTCATCATCATGTTACACATGCACTCTGTAGCTCTCTCACCTTCTCACTCATCATCATGTTACACATGCACTCTGTAGCCGCTCGACGTATCATCTGGTGATCCTCAAACATGCAGCGCTCTATCGACTGCAGGGCGTTGTCCGACAGAATTCGATTTCTGAAACCACCAAACGCACTAATCGAGGCACATCTATAGCATGTGTCAACAGTGCCAGATCCAGACTGGAAACAAGTCCCGCTACCATTCCATCTACACTTATCATCATAAAATACAGAAAAAATTATCTGATACATCCTAACAGCTGGTTTCTATAACACACCATAAAAAATGTCCACAAGACGATAATCAAGACAAAGCCAAGATAGTATCTAATACAGAACAAATTATCTGATACATTCTAACAGCTGCCTTCTATAAACACACCATAAAAATGTCCACAAGACAATAATCAAGAAAAAGTAATACAGAACAATTATCTGATTCATTCTAACAGCTGCCTTCTATAAGACACCATTAAAAAAATGTCCACAAGACGATAATCAAGAAAAAGGCAAGATAGTTACCTTCACAAGGATGCAGGCAGAGAGAGAGAGAAAACAGAAAGACAGTGGGTAAAGTGAGAAAGGGGAAGTAAAGAGAGAGTGGAGAAGCCATGTGGATGAAGCACCAAGGCCTACCTGACACTGTCAGTTGTGGAGGCCAGGTTGGTGAGAGACAGCAGCGCCTCAAAGTTCTGCAGGCCTGTCCTGTCGTTATGGAGCAACGAAATGAGGGGACGCACCACTTCGTACACCTGCACATAGGACAGGTATAATTAGTCAATGACAAAGAGGGGGTGTACCACTTCGAACACCTGCACATAGGACAGGTATAATAAGTCAATGACAAGAGGGGATGTACCACTTTGTACACCTGCACATAGGACAGGTATGATCAGTCAATGACAAAGAGGGGATGTACCACTTCGTACACCTGCACATAGGACAGGTATGATCAGTCTATGACAAAGAGCGGATGTACCACTTCGTACACCTGCACATAGGACAGGTATGATCAGTCAATGACAAGAGGGGATGTACCACTTCGTACACCTGCACATAGGACAGGTATAATCAGTCAATGACAAGAGGGGATGTACCACTTCATACACTGCACATAGGACAGGTATAATCAGTCAATGACTAGAGGGGATGTAACACTTCGTACACCTGCACATGGGACAGGTATAATTAGTCAATGACAAAGAGGGGACGCACCACTTCATACACCTGCACATAGGACAGGTATAATTAGTCAATGACAAAGAGGGGGTGTACCACTTCGTACACCTGCATACAGGACAGGTATAATCAGTCGACAATGAAATGAAGGACACACCACTTCGTACACCTGCATACAGGAGAGGTATAATCAAGTTAACAATGAAATAAGTGGACGCACCACTTCGTACACCTGCACACAGGACAGGTATAATCTGTCTGCAACGAAATAAAGAGGACGCACCACTTCATACACCTGCACACAGGACAGGAATAATCCATCAACAGCGAGGCAAGAGGTCACACCACTTCATACACCTGCACATAGGACAATCATGATTAGTTAAAAAGGAGAGAAGAGGTCACACTACTTCATACATCCGCACATAGGACAGGTATAAATTAAAGCAGCAAGAGAGACAGGAGGTCACAACACTACATAGACTGGACATAGTTGATTAGGTATCATTATTATCATTATTATTTTTTTAAAAAGGTATCATTATTCAGCAAAAGACAGGAGGCATAATTATCTAGCAAGGAAACGAGGTCACAAAACTCCATACACCTGTACATAAAACAGGTGTCATTATTCAGCAAGGAAAAATGTGGTCACAACACTCTGCAGAACTGTACATAGAACAGGTGTCATTATTCAGCAAGGAAACATGAGGTCACAACACTCCGCAGAACTCAACTGTACATAGAACAGGTGTCATTATTCAGCAAGGAAACATGAGGTCACAAACACTCCCCAGAACTCAACTGTACATAGAACAGGTGTCATTATTCAGCAAGGAAACATGAGGTCACAACACTCCCTATACCTGCACATAGAAGAGGTATAATCATTCAGCAAGGAGACAGGAGGTATAATTTTTCAGCAAGGAAACAGGAGGTCACAACACTCTGTAGAACTGTACATAGAACAGGTGTCATTCAGCAAGGAAACAAGAGGTGCTGTCAGTCAGCTCTGTCAGGCCGAAGTTTTGTGGCAAATGCAGTCATAAGATAGTCACGTGACGCCCACCCTACTTCCGCCTACGGAAGATGCCGAAGATCGTGTACTGTCCGTCATTCAACGAGGCCTGCGCGCAAGGCAACCCCAGGGAACCTTGGCGCTAGCGGGGAAGGTAGGGCGGGCATTAGAGTCTGACATGGTAAGTATACTAGCCAAACAGGGAGTATAATACAAACTCCCCATTTTGGCGTCGTATACTATACCATGTCAGACCATAGCAGAATTTAAAGGAATAGGAGGAGGGCCGAGCGCCCTAATGGTTCTGGGGTAAAACTGTTATGGCTGCATTGGCCGCCACAAATGAAACCCCTTTAGAACCATCAGCCCTGGTCATGCGGATGTCCCTTAGATAAAAGTTTATGAAAGGGTTCTCCGAACGCCAGTAGGCTGCCTCCAGGAGATGGCGCACGGGGACAGAGTGCTGCTGGAACGCTGTGGACGTGGCCAGCGCTCTGACCTCATGGGCTCGAGGGGAAAGGGCTGGGAGGTCTTGGGCACAGGTCCATGTCCCGCCCTTCGCTGCCTAAGATATCCGCTAGGGAGCGGATAACAAGGGAAGGAGAGGCCGTGCCGTGGTTCCTGGTTCTTCGCTAAGAACTCAGGCAGGAACTTAAGCGAGACCGAGCCGTCTCTGTGAAAGGCGATGTCCCGAGGGTCCCCACTGAGGGCATGAATCCCACTTTTCGCCTCTGGCTGGCTGAGGCCAGGGAGAGAAGGAAGGTGGTCTTGAAGGAGAGAATGTCAAAGGGAAGGGAGCGGAGGGGCTCGAAAGGGGGTTTTCTGAGGGCGTCAAGAACCAGAAAGAGGTCCCACATGGGAGCGCGCCTAGGGGACTGAGCTTCCCGTAGGGCCACCCCGAGATAGTTTCTCTAAGGAGAAAGTCATTGTCGAATGATGGGGGCCGCCGAGCTGTCGGATGGTGGTGCATACGGCCGATCTGTAGCCCCGAATGGAATAGGAAATTGCCTATCTGGATGTTGGAGGGGTGGAGGTAGGGGACCGAGTTAGCCGTGCACCACGTGACCCATCTCTCCCATCGGTAATTGTAGAGGGACTCGGTGCTGGTCCTACGTGAGGCCGAGGCCAAGTCCCGTAGTCCCTGCGATGCCCCGCTTCTGTCAGGGTATCTAGGACAGACCGGGGTCTGTCAGCGGGGGCGGCGGGGACCGGTGGTCGCAATTTGGCTGGCATAGAAGCCAAGCGTGTAGGCGAAGCATCTGGGGTTGGAGTGAGGGAGCAGACAACCTACTGACCCCTCATCAGCTCTGTTGACACAGACAGGACAGACATAGAGACAGACAGGACACAGACCTCTGTCCCGGAAAGGCGGTGCTGGGGTCCAGAGTGACGGCACTTTGCCGTGGCCAGGAGCATGGGCGGCCAAGGACTGCCCCGAATTTGAACCAGTGTTCCCGGTCAGTGGCAGCAGCGACTGCAAGTGCACACAAACATACGTGATCAGCGCGTTCATACACTCGAACAAATCAGAGTGTGTGATTAATGCATCTATTCTCAAACAATTCATAAACATGTAAACTATGACGCAATACATAAGAAAAACAAGTGCGAGGCCCGATTCAAAAATGATATTTGTTGAGTTTTAAACAATCATGGTACTTCTTGGCTCTAATGCTTGTTAATTCTAGGGGTCCACAAACACGCCGATCCAGCAAACTCAGGTCTTGGAATTTTTACTGATTTCATCGATGACACATCTACATTATGTACAGTGTATGCATATAATGTGGGTGTTTTTGGTGTCTTGGCATGAACCATATAGGTGTGTATGTATGTGAAGGATTATCCGTCAAGGAGATAAAAAAAAAATGTATTCACCAGCATGTCCTAAACTCGCCCCCCACTCCCTCATTCCAAACCCCTCCCCCATCATCAAGTGCCGGTTCCCTCCCTCCCCACTCTCCTACCTTGACGTGTGGGCGGCTGCTGACCATGAGCCCTCGCAGGGAGTCTTCAGTGGCCAGCGCCGGTAGACGAGCCCCCTACAGCAGTTCCCGGCTGTTCTTGGCTCTGTGCTGGACAGGGCCACCAGCGGCGTTGGTCACGCAGCTTTGGCCAGGGCGTGGACATGCGTTCACCACAGAGAAAGTCATGCTTGTCCTGTCAAAACACAGACAGACAGGGAGAACAAAGTCATGACTGCTCCAGAAAGACCCAGGGATACCCAAAGATCATGTTTGGTCTGTCAACACACAGACAGACCACGGAGAACAAAGTCATGATGTCCTGTCAACACACGGACAGACAGGGAGAACACAAAGTCATGATTGTCCTGTCAACACACAGACAGACAGGGAGAACAACAGTCATGCTTGTGTGTTAACACACAGTATGCTGGTCCTGTGAACAGAAAAGAGACAAGAGAGCAATGTTTTGTAACAAGGAACAGACAAAGAGACAGAGCGATGAAACTGTTGGTTGTTTGTCACATCTCTCCATAGTCGAAGTCATGTGTGTCTGTCACGTCTTTATCATTCACATTTGGCACATCTTCACATGGACCTTTTGCCAGTCTTTAGTGTGGAATTTTGGTCCACCTTTCTTTTCAACTTAATCTTTGCCCGCATTAATGCAGATATTGGCCCATCTATGTATGGATGGTCCACCCGCCTTAACAGACATTTGGCCCATCTTTACAAATATTTGACCCATCTTCACACCGACATTTGGCTCATCTACTTGTGGATGTCCGCCCACCTTAACAGATGGTTGGCCCATTTTACCCAACAGACATTTGGCTAATCTTTACAGCTATTCGGGCTCATCTTTACACAGACATTTCGGGCATCAACCTTTCCCTCCCAGGCATTTGGCCATCTTTACTTTATCTGGCCCTCCACACATGGATGTCCACCTGCCTTAAGGGACAAATGGGCCATCTTTGCACAGATGTCGTTGGCCCCCCTCTCCCCCTCCCACCTTTCATGCTCTCAGGCAACATGCTGCTTGGCGAACTTGGCCAGCTCCACCATTTCGAATCATCTCTCGCTTGTCGTAGCTGTTGGTCAGTGTCACCAGCACCGTCACACAGGCGTAGGTCATGTTCCGTCGGGATTCTGGGGGACATTCACCATCACCAAAGCTCAGGAAAGACAACTGCAATGAGGGGTGGGCAGGCAAAAACGAACCAGGAAGAGGAGGGGGTACAGCCAGCCCAAAGGTCGGCTGACACCGCCAACGACACAGAGAGCATGACCTGGAGAACTGAAAAGAACGATACAACACGCATAAACTGACACTTCTACATCATCCACTGGTAACATTCTAGCAGAATTCAGCACATCGATAGGAACATAATAAACTTAAATTCTTATCATCAGATTCAAGTAAAGGAAACATGGGGGGCGGGGGGGGGGGGGGGGGGGGGGGACAGATTCCATACCGGCATCCAAGAAAGCGTGCGGCAAGAGGCCAACCAAAAACCACTTCAAAAACGGTAGGGGCCATCGTAGCACTTGTGCAGATTGGAATGGCTTGTTGCCCCGAGGGTCTCAAGGAGGCCTGAGCAGTATAAAGGCCGAGGAACCCAAGCTTGTCAGAGGAACGCCAATAACTGGCGAGGCACTGGCTGTACCTCGAATGACCGGGATACGCGGCAGCCAAAGCGACGATTCGGCAGAAATACTTCAGAAAACAAAGTAATGCTTCTTTCCACTATTCCAACCGAGCCTCACACGGTCAGCGTACTCCCTTGTTTTTCATCTGTCAGACCGATAAATGAGTCCGTTTTTTTTCTTCTTTTTTTTTTTTTCTTTTTGTTTTTGACAGTATAAAAGATATCACTTGCCAGTTTGAGGGAAGCCCTCTTGACAACGTTCTGCAACGACAATGCATCTTCCTTTGTCGGAAGTAGGGTGGAAGGCTTGGACACTGATGCCAAATGCACAAAAATTCGTAGGTTCCCCAGGTTACTCTTCATGACTTGAGGGTAGCACACATTGTGGTCATGGCTGTGGGGCGTTAGCAGCTCGACGCCAAACTGTTCATCCCCGATTGTGCAAGGAGTGTGCAATGGCACATGTAAAAACCACAATCCACTGGCTAAGAAAAAGAAAAACGATTATCATGGTCACCATTAGGAACCACCCCCCCCACCCCCCCCCCCCCAGCAATGATTTTCAAAACAGGTACCGATACTCTAAACACCATTTGAATCTAGCCCAATCACATGCCAAGCAGTTAATTCTTACATGCAACAATGCAGGAATCAGCAATGCTTCGCAGACTCACACTAGGCACCCACTTGGGCCAGATCGAAGATGGAGTGGGGGCGGGTGTGTGTTGATCCTCCTCCTTTAACCTCAGGTCCGCGTCAGGTAGGCAGACCCTCCGTCCCCACTTCCGTAAGTCGCAGTCCTTGCTGTGTTGCCCCACCAATCCTGAAAGCATCGCACACGCAATGATGCCACACTTTTGCACCACACACCACACACAGTGGAGTACTGCCCCTTTGTGAAGCATTATCCTCTTTGTGAAGTATTGTTTAAGTAAAGGATATTTCCCTTGCAAAGCAATTCTCCTCTTCATATGAAGTTTTGTTTTGTTGAGGAGAAACTGTGCCCCTTTTGTGAAGCAGTATCCTCTTGTGAGGTATGTTTTCCTGAGGAGTACTGTCCCCTTGTGAAGCATTATCCTCTTTGTGAAGTATTTTTTTACTGAGAACTACTGTCCCTGTGTGAAACAGTACCTCTTTGGAAGTATGTTTTCTGAGGAATACTGTCCACCTTTTGTGAAGAATTATCCTCTTTGTGAAGTATTGTTTCCAGTAAAGAAATTGTCCCCTTTGTGAAGCATATCCTCTTTGTGAAGAATTGTTTTCCTGTGGAGTACTGTCCCCTTTGTGAAGCATCATCCCTCATGGAAAAATATTGTTTCCATGTGCAGTACAGTCCTCCACTGCAGAGCTCTGTTCCCTTAAGAAAAATACATTTTGCCCCCCTTCTATTGTCCCCTTTGTGAAGTAGTGTCCCCTTGTGAAGTAAGTGCGCCTTTGTGAAGTAGTGTCCCCAGTGTGAAGACTGCCCCCCCCCTTGTTAAGTTTACTGTTCCCCTTGTGAATACTGTCACACCTGTGAAGTATTGTCTCCCTTGAAAAAGTACTGTCCCCTTGTGAAGTAGGGTCCGCTTGTCAAGTATTGTTCACCCTGAGAAATACTGTCCCCTTTTTTTTTTTTGTCTGTGAAGTATTGTCCCCTATCTAAAGTACTGTCCCCCTTTTGAAATACTGTCCCATTTGTGAAGTACTATCCCCCTGCGAATAGTATTGTCCCCCTTGTTAAGTATTGTCTCCCGGTGAAATACTGTCACCTTTGTGAGGTATTACCCCCCTCGTAAAGTACTGACCCTTGTGAAGTACTGTCTCCTTGTAAAGCACTGTCACCACTTGTGAGTACTGTCCCTCTAGTAAAGTACTGTCCCCCTTGTGAAAATACTGTCCAATTTGTGAAGTAGTGTCCCCCCCCTCTGAAGTTTTGTCTCCCTTGTGACAGACACTACCCCACTTACTTGCGACAAATCCTGGCCAGCTTGAGCGTAGACCCATCTGCCAATGGCTGGGCGCTGGAATCACTTCCGCAAAACTGCCCAGCTGCACAGGCCCTGGCCATCAGAAAGAACCAGAGAGAGACGTGAATGCAAAGAAGATCCCAAACTCACGTTTTTTCCAGCGCATGTATTTCATGTTAAACAATAACAAGATGGGTAACTCTTGAGCCATGGTGAGACAATTACATGCAAACACCTCCAAACAAATGCTGACAATGCGAGCCAGTCGCTCGACAGAAAATTCATACACAATGCCCACAGAACAAAGGAGGAGACATACCCCAAAGGGATGTTCCAAGTTGCCTAAACACTCTGTGCCCGACACATGCATACAGTAACAACTGAAGAAATACACTACAGAGTTAGGAGTTGTGTGCCTGTCTCGTCATGGGAAACAAGAGTTACCCTTTTCGTTGTCACTATCATTTTGTTAAGTGTTCCTTACTTTACTTAAGATTTTCTTTCATTTTACGTTAACTTGTTGAAAACAGCTTGCTCTTCACATCTGATCTACGTCTTCTGGTTCATTCACCGAACTTCGCCTTGGCTTAAGGCTATGTCAGACCAGTTGATATAGGCTAGAACACAAGAGCTACATCAAAATGTTGGTATGCTCTGCATAGTTATGCGGGATTATCTTCAGTTATGACAAAGCTCCTAGCACAACACCATCAGTCTCCAAAATCCCACAAAGTTGGAGTGTGGCTGCCCATGTGGCGGGGTAATCAAAAACGGTCACACACGTAATGTTCTCATCCTGGTCGATGCATTTGTACCATAGTGTAGAAGTACTTGGCTGTTTGGATGATCCCTGGGGTCTTTTTGCCAGGGTACGACAACAACAACAACAACATTCACTGAACTGCCTGAGGCTAACTGTCCTCAGGAAGCTCCTTATCAAGAGACAGGCATCTTGGACCCCAGGCTGAACAGACTTACCACTAGGGGCGCGCACTTGGATGCTCTCATCGGAGGACTTGTACAGGTTCTTCAGGATGGGGATGGCCTCTTTGAGAATTCCTGTGCAGCGGTCCTTCTTGGAGGCGGAAGTGAACGATGGCCTCCACTGCCACGCGCTGCACATCAGTACACAGCATCTGTCTGGTAAGTGGACCTCATCGGAAAGGTACTGTCATTTCTTTTCCTTTCTTACATACAAATAAAACAAACATAAAACTGCATATAAAAAAGCACACTGAAAACATGGACATACACAGAACCCTATTCTGACACACCTGTCTTTAGAATTGAAACACTAAGTAGTAATCAGGGCTGGTTTTGAGAGGAATGAATTCTCTTTATCAATCTAGATCGTCTACTGACGCACTCTTGATGCTTCCTGAAAAAAAAAGGTTTTATTTGTTCTCTTTAATTCATAATCAAATCTGAGTGTGTTATAAGTCACCTGATACCTGGTAGGATAAAGTGAAAAATGATCTCTTAGCATACTCTGAGAAACTGTTCATGTTTGAGTAAAGGGAAGTAACCACATACAAATACCTGTGCAAGGGACATTAATTCACAGTCGTCAGAAGGTCCGCACATTTGCTGAAATGTAACTGAAATTTACACACTCCATTCAGAAGTAAAAATATTTCATTCTGTACAGTCTAACTCTAACAGTCTGCACCTACAAAAATTGGACTAAAAATGTGTGAAATTCTGGATACAAGATTGCTTAAGACTTCTTCTTCTGCGGTTGATTTCACTGGCTTTCGTCAGATCTTCACTCCTGTTGTCATGATGAATCCAAAGTGTTCTCGAGGTGTCGACAGCTGCCCCACAGCTGCATCTTCAGCTCTGCACCCTCTGGCAAGGTTTGATGTCATAAAACATTATACGTTGGACAATGTTGGAGGATGTGCTCTGGGGTCCGAGATCCAGCGCCACATGGACATCTGTGTGTGTGGTTAATCTCAGTTCAGCTGAGGTGGCTCAGCAGTCAGCAGTGGCCAGTTCTCAGTCTGAAGAGGATTGTTTGCTGGTATCTGTAGAGCTGATGGATTGGGTCAACACCACTGTTTCACACCCAGCTTTCCCCTTCACTGTTTTCGGTATTCAGACGACGATTTTTTATGGTTTTTGATAAAAACCACTGTGCAGACACACTGCATTTCTTTACCAGTTTATATGAAGGAGAGAAAGAGTGAACGGGAAGTGCTCTCAAAGTCTGTTTCCATAACCAAGCAATTACCAGCATTATAGGGGGAACTCAATATGAACTAAAAACTCCAATCCGGGCTCCCACTGAGCAAAAGCAGGAACTGCTGAAAATTCTAAGGGGGAGGAGGGGGGGGGGGGGAGGGAGATACAGGGGGGATGGTGGTGTCTCGTTGGAGACGCCACTTCTCACCTGGAAAGAATTTCAAAAACTTCTTTCAAAAGGTTGCAGTCTGAAGAAAAATCCGAACAGTGAGTGAGGCATTGTTCGCTGTTCGTTCCAGCCCCAACCAGGACTGTCCATTTGTACATCTTTTGTTGGACTCTTGCACTTTCTCAAACGTCTGGCAGGAGCACAAGGTCAGCGTGTGACGAAAAATTGGCCTTCATTCTATCACACATTATGGCTACTGCCCATTCTGGCTGAGAAATTTATGTGAGATTTCATTACATCAGTGCTAACTGCAAGCACATGAAAAAAAATGCCTCAAGATCCAAGGAAGCTGCCGCAATCTTCTTGACTTCTTTTATTCTTTAAGCCCTTACTCTGCTTTTTTTCCCCCATCATTTGCTGAAACTGTTCTCTGCTGTCAGAGCTGCACGTGGCTGTGCTTCAGCGAATGAAAATGAGCTGCATGGAAAAAAAAGAAAGGCTACACACGGGGCAACAAGATGAGATGGCTGAAAAAAAAACAAGGAAAAGGAAAACACAAAAACCAGTAAAAATAAAAAAAAAAACACCTCCCCCTACACCCCTTCCCCTGACAAAAACCAAAGCCAAACGTCTGACTGAAAATGGTTGTTATCGCTGGCAGCCAGGGTGAACATGATCTGCACGACCCCTTCAATGACCAGCAGCATGCTGCCCACCTCATAGGGCCCTGGAACAGGAATGGTTTCCAATCAGACATCGGGAAAATCTAGTGTACTTAAAACTTGCGTCAAAGATGCCTTGCAGTCTGGTTATACAAACATACACTCGAGTACACAGATAACTAGAAAGGTTGTTTCAATTAATCATCTTATCAAGGGCTTGAAACAAGATACTCTGTATGGGATGCCAACTTGCTGAAGCCCTGAAAACATGGATGTGATGCAGAGTTTTTTCGCAGGTGCCCTGAAACATGTAGAAGTGTCAAGCAGCAATCTTGTATGGGACAGGAAAGATGGTCACATTCCAAAACTACGTTATTTACTATGGATTTGAAACAGGCATTTTACAACTACATGTAGATTTACAATGTATACTTACCTGTCCACCATGTCCCTATCCCTGCTTGGCATGGACATCGCCATATTATCAGGATCCCAAGAAAATAAACTCGGGAGAGCAGGGAGCTGATAATGCCTCCATGAATGGTTGGGCCTGAAGAGGGATCGCCCTTAGTGAGTTAACTTTATGACTTGTAACCAACCTGTTCCTGGTCAAGCGGGAGGTGGGATGGCACTGTAGTGTTGACAGCTAAACATATCATAATACTTCTTTTAGGAAGAAAATTCCTTGTTTTCAGACTTACCTGTCCAAAACAAACGCAAGATATACATAATGATGGTGGAATGCATGCTCATCTGAGGAGCTAGACATTGACCCCACAAGAAAATGTCTCTGCACGTTCTCAAGCCTAGAAACTCCACATCAGAGGCCACTAGGACCTACTGTAACCAACGTAAATTGTCTCCCATGCATAGTTTCAAGGTGAAAGGACTAGTTTCCACTCTTCCTCAAGAGAATGGCATAAAGTGAACAGCAATGCGAATGCCTTTAGAAGTAAAAAAAACAAACACAACAAAACAGAAGAAACGACTGACTGATTCATAAAGTCAGGAAAAGAGAAGACCGCCTCCCCAAGAAATACTTGGAAGAGTGGGTACAAACAGTGCCCCTCAAGAGGTCCTCATAAACATGCAAAAATAATGTCAAAATGATACGTTGAGGAAAAAAGTGCAAAACACACAAACGGCAGGTTGTATGATGATGGGAGATCAAATCGACCAAAACAGACAGGTCATGAGAAATCAGCAGGGCTGTGTTGCAACTTGGGCAACTGCCATGTGATCATTTACAGGCCTCCACTTGCCATTTCTAATGGAAACAAGGAAAACATGGCAAAACAATTCTGTAGGAAAAGGAAAGGGCACCTCAGCAACCGCATCAAATCAAATGCGGGAATGCATCTCTTCACGAGAATGGAAGCCTTCGCCGGGTCTGAGGGCACCTTGGTCCAAACTGGGACAGATGTCAGGGAAGCAGGGTAGAAAAAGGAAAGCCAGAGGCCTTCGTCATCAATCACAGAACCCACTCATCCAAAGTGAGAGCCTCTCATGAGGGAAAAAGGTCAAGAGCCTACCCCCTCAGTAATAATGCTCACAATGTCTTTTACAGCTACACAATATATAATGCTCTATGAGCGTCTTTTCACAACTAAAAGATATAAAATGCTCACACAAAGTGTTTAACCTTTAGCAAGACACATTCGTACCTAAACCTTCTGCCTGCAGCCATATTCTTTTTGGATGACTGAAAAATCTGCGCACCTACCCACGTCAGACTGCTGTCATTTCTTTCTATTATTTGTACAGTTATGAAAGTTGGAGTCAATGCAGAGGGAATGAATGAAGAAACAGGTGATACCAGTTGCAAAGTGAGACGACTGCAGGCAGAAATCTAACAATAAATGGTGGGCCTGAAGAGTGATCGCCTGAAGTGATCAAAGCTAAGTGCATTTCCTTATTTATTTGTTTTTGTTTCACCTGAAGAAGACCGAAGAGGTCTTTTTCTCTCAGTGAGAGGCTCTCACATTTGGATGAGTGGGTTCTGTGAGTGAAAGAACTCTGCATCACATCCATGTTTCAGGGCTTCAGCAAGTGGCATTCAGATCACTTCAGAGTTGAGCGCAAGGAAGAAGGCATTGAATCAACGCCCTTCTTCCTTTGCGCTCAACTCTGAAGTGATCTGAAGCGATCAAAGCTTAAGTGCATTTTCGTTATTTTATTTGTTTTTGTTTCACCTGAAGAAGACCTAAGAGGTCGAAATGCGTTGTGTTTTGTCCCTTGTGACTCGTTTGTCCACGTTTCTCTGGGCAGTTCGCTGACATTTATTTAAGATTTGTTAAGTCGATACCAACCATTATGTGTTTTGTGCATGCTTTTGTTGTGAAAAAAAAAGTGACATGCCTAATGGGTGTTTACGAGTCATGGAGTCCTGGAGTGCACAGGGTCTTGCTATCGTCTCTCAGTTCCCCTCACCTGCATCAGCCCATTCCCACTCTGCCACAACATTCTCAGTATCTTCACAGCTAAACTTAAAAACTCTTTATCACAGTCTGAGTCGAAAAACGCTGCCTGGAAGAATTGCTAACCGCCAGAGTCCATGTTGAAATTTTACTCCAAAAACTTTGACCAAGTTTGAAAATTCACAGTAAAACAAACCACATGGACTATGGCACTCATGCAGAAAGGCAGAGGAAACCTAAAAGCCTGCTGCATTGTGGGACTGCTTTATTCTGACTGGTTCTTTTCAACCAAGCTGCTACACGCTTACTATTTACTCTACTCCTCAACGAGCGCACGAGTGTGCCTGTGGTGTATCGGCACGATAACACTTTGGCGCACCAGTGTGCCAACAGCATGATAAAGGTTAAAAATGCGCACTTGTACTGTCTTCCTTATCAGGGAAGCTAAAAAGCACTCCTTTCAGCTTTGATTTCATTTAAATCTCAATCAAAAACACAGCTCCGATTACTGCAGCAAAGAAGAGATGATCTCGATGGCCTCGATTTTGGATTCACCACGCCATCCCCAAACAGATACCTGCACAAACAGGACCACACTGGGGACAAGGGCATGATGCCGCTGATAGAGCAATTCATGATGGGCAGTGGGGACTAATCAGCTTGACAGTCAACAACAGTGACAGAAACTGATATACCTCTTCTGGTATAACTACAAACTATACCAGTAACAGTAAAACATTCTACACCGCTGAAAATAGACGACTTGTTCACATTAGAATAGTGAAGTGCTCAGAACTACACTAAGTCTGACGCATATGTTCAAACACGGAATTGTGTAAACAAAATAAAATACTATTTGAGCTGTCGCGCATAATAAGTCCCACAGGAGCATGATATCATTCAAAAGTTAAGTAAGCTGCAAAACAATTAATTCATATTTTGTTATAACTGCGTCAAGTTCCCCCAAACCCTGGTGGCCATGATTTTCTAGACAGTAGAATTGAAAAGAAAATGCCCAGTCTGTTCATTCAACATATGTAATGATTTTAATTTTTTGGTAAGAGTGAAGTCTAAATGCACATATTGTATGAAATTGTAATACCCTGCCACACAATCCTTTGACAATCACCATTGTAATACCCAGCTCACAATTGTTTGCCAATCACCATTGTAATACCCAGCTACACAATCGTTTGACAATCACATTGTAATACCCTGCTACACAATCGTTTGACAATCACATTGTAATAGTAATACCCTGTACACAATCGTTTGACAATCACCATTGTAATACCCTGCTACACAATTGTGGTGACAATCACCACTGTAATACCTGCTACACAATCATTTGGCAATCACCATGTGACTTTATCAGCCTCTTGGCAAAATTCTGCAATATCAGAGTTCAGGTGAAGTTTCTCCTTCATTCAAGCAGATCTGTCCAAACTGACCAGGAAGAACAGGCTGGTCAGCCTGTTGACTGGGAAGGGATGAAAGGGTTAACATGAAGAAACAGGCTGGTCAGCCTGTTGACTGTGAAAGATGAAAGGGTTAACATGAAGAACAGGCTGGTCAGCCTGTTGACTGGGAAGGGATGAAAGGGTTAAACATGAAGAACAGGCTGGTCACGCCTGTTGACGGTGAAAGATGAAAGGGTTAACATGAAGAACAGGCTGGTCAGCCTGTTGACTGTGAAAGATGAAAGGGTTAACATGAAGAACAGGCTGGTCAGCCCTGTTGACTGTGAAGATGAAAGGGGTTAACATGAAGAAACAGGCTGGTCAGCCTGTTGACTGTGAAAGATGAAAGGGTTAACATGAAGAACAGGCTGGTCAGCCTGTTGACTGGGAAGGGATGAAAGGGTTAACATGAAGAACAGGACTGGTCAGCCTGTTGACTGTGGATGGAAGGGATGATAGGGTTAACATGAAGAACAGGCTGGTCAGCCTGTGATGGGAAGGGATGAAAGGGTTAACATGAAGAACAGGCTGGTCAGCCTGTTGACTGGGAAAGATGACAGGGTTAACATGAAGAACAGCTGGTCAGCCTTGTGATTGGGAAGGGACAAAAGGGTTAATGAAGAACGGTGTATTAGGTAGAGAACGCCCCTAAACTGTAAACATGTGCTTCCCAGCATCCTGTCTTAGACGAGAAAAGCTGGGAACTGGAATCTTCACTAAATACTTTTTCTGCATAACTTCTACCAGTTTAGCAAGTGTAACCTGATTTCTGGTTTGCAGTGCCAGAAAAGAGCTGTACTTCATAACAAGAAGTGTGGGAACTGAACATCACCAAAATAGTGACTTTTTTGTTTTGTTCCTTTGTTTTACTGAGATATACTGTTTTGTGTGTTTACTTGTTGTGTCTGGTTAGCAAATGGCAATATCATTAGGACTCCTGCATTCAGGATATGACGAGTCATGTGTGACAGATTTTGCTGGAAAGAAATATTTTGATTGTAATGCTGTTGTGCCACTCTGTTTTGCGGATTCATGTTGCCATGAAGTACTCTATCTGTATTTTACTGATGGCACTTGACAAAAATCTTGCTTGCTCAGAAGAAAGACACAGGATAAAACACAGATGCTTGCATAATCACCTAGCCGACACACAATGTTTCCTTGAATGGTTGGGAAAAAAAATCAGAAATGACAGGTTTAAATGTATTCCAGCTGTTATGAATTACGCAGATTTACCACGAGTGAAAGAGAAAAAGATAAATGTTGAAGCAGGTCTAAAAAAAAGTAACTAGGACAGGAATCTATATTTACACACACACACACACACACACACACACACACACACACACACACACACACACACACACACACATATATACACACGCGAGGCACATGGACATACAGGTATACACACACACATGTACACACACACAAACACGCACACACACACACACTCACACACACACACACACACTCACACACACATACATACACACACACCACACACACACACACACACACACACACACACACATCATACACACACACACACGCACCACGCCAGCCACTGGACCAATTCCAGCATCCCTCCACTTGAGGAAGTTGGAGCACTTCTCTTGAAGGTCTCCCGCTGCTTGTCGCTGACGCAGTCCTCGTACACTGTGGGACAACAGCACGGAGGCGTGCATGCGCGACATGTCGGTGACCTCCAGCGTCTTGACTGAACTGCTCTGTGTGCCAGCACCGTCAGCAGGCCATCGATGGCTGACAGATTGAAAAACAACACAAAACAGCTTGTAAAAAACGAAACAGCTTGTAAACAACACACAAAACAGATTGAAAAACAACACAAAACAGATTGTAAAACAAACACAAAACAGACTGAAAAAAAACACACAAAAACAGACTGAAAACAGTACAAAACACATTGAAAAACAAACACAATACAGATAAAAAAAAACACACACACAAACAACACAAAACAGACTGAAAAGCACCACATACAGACTAAAAAACAACCAAAAACAGATTGTAAAACAACACAAAACAGACTGAAAAAAACAACACAAAAACAGACTGAAAAACAATACAAACACTGAAAACACACAACACTATAAAAACACACACACTACACACACAACACAAACAGACTGAAAAGCACCACAATACAGACTAAAAAAAAACCCACAAAACAGACTGAAAAAAACACAAAACAGATTGAAACAACACAAAAAAGAAATACAAATCTTGTAGTGCACTGGTTAGCAAAAACCTGTAATGGACTGGACATTTGTGGGTTCAAGTCCAGTCAGAAGCAAAATTTGATTTGACTTGCTGATGTGCTACAACCCAGGGATGTTCAAGTTCCATGAAAAAGACCACACCCAAAGGTGTGCTGGTAGACCCAGATTGCTCGACTTGCTCGAAGTAACAATTCGGAAGCAATCCTACACTTACTTGGTCCCCTGTTGACTTCTCTGGCAGTGGAGGACAAGTACTTCTCTGTGGTCTTTTTTTCTGGAGCATCCTAGGTTGCAATGATTTCTTCTTTCGTCAGGGTTGTGCAGGGCACCAACTGGCTCTAAGTGCCAAGACTAGATCCACAAAGTCCCCCACCATTCACTCTGAGAGTGTGGCCTAAAGTTTCTGAGGCTGGGGTAAGCGGTCATGGGAGAGAGTACCTGGAGTTGCAGCATGGAGTTAGCAGCCTGTGGAGAGTCATTGGAGAGCTGGCAGCATGAATGAAGTTAGCAGCCAGCAGTGAACCGTGTGGGGTAAGTGGCCTGGGGATAAGTGCTGTTGGGTAAGTGCTGTGGGGTAAGTGTCTTGGGAAATGCTGTGGGGCAAGTGCCTGGGGAAAGTGGTGTGGTGTAAGTGCTGTGGGGTAAGTGGCCTGGGTAAGTGCTGTGTGGGGTAAGTGGCTGGGTAAGTGCTGTGGGGTAGTGGCCTGGGGTACTGCTGTGGGTGAAGTTGCCTGGGTAAAGTGCTGTGGGGTAGTTGGCCTGGGTCACTGCTGTGGGTTAAGTGCTGTGGGGGTAAGTGGCCTGGGGTAAGGGGCCTGGGGCAAGGGGCCTGGGGTAAGTGGCCTGGGGTAAGTGGCCTGGGGTAGTATGCCTTGGGTAAGTGGCCCTGGGGGAAGTGGCCTGGGGTAAGGGGCCTGGGGTAAGGGGCCTGGGGCAAGTGGCCTGGGGTAAGTGGTGTGGGTAAGTGCTGGGGAAAGTGCTGTGGGGTAAGTGGCCTGGGTAAATGCTTTGGGGTAAAGTGCGCCTGGGAAAAGTGGTGTGGGGTAAGTGCTGTGGGGTAGTGGGCTGGGGTCAGTGTTATGGGGTAAGTGGCCTGGGGTCAGTGTGGGGTAAGTGGCCTGGGGTAAAGTGGTGTGGGGTAAGTGGCCTGGGGTAAGTGTTGTGGGGTAGTGGCCTGGGTAAGTGCTGTGGGGTAAGTGTCCTGGGGTAATTGTTGTGGGTAAGTGCCTGGGGTAAGTAGCCTTGAGGTAAGTTGTTGTGGGGAAATTGGCCTGGGTAAGTGCTGTGGGGTCAAGTGGCCTTGGGTAAGTGTTGTGGGGGAAAAGGGCTTGGGTAAGAGTTTGTGGGTAAGGTTGTGGGGTAAGTGGGTTGTGGGGTAGGTGGCCCGGGAATAAGTGGCCTGGGGTAAGAGGCCCTGGGGTAATGGCTGTGGGGTAAGTGGCCTGGGGTAATGTGGCCCGGATAAGTGGCCTGGGGTAAGTGGTAAGTGCCTGGGGTAAGTGCCTGTGGGGTAATTGCTGGGTAGGGGTATGGGGTAAGTGGCCTGGGGTAAGTGTTGTGGGGTAAGTGGCTGGGGTAAGTGCCGGGTGTGTATTGGTCTGGTGGTAAGTGCCGTGGGTTAAGTGTTGTGGGTTAAGTGGTGTGGGGGGTAAGTGGCATGGGTAGTGTTGTGGGGGTACGTGCGCCTGGGGAAAGTGGTGTGTGGTGAGTTCCGAAGGAGGAGCAATCAGGAAAGTCAAGCCACTGAACGGGCACAAACCAATCAAAAAAAACTGGACTCCACGAAACAGACACTTTTGGCGACACCTTTAATACCTGAGAAAAAAAAAGCAGCACAAAACGGACAGCCAGAAGAGGTTGGCAGGTGGAGCAGGGAATGTATCTGGCAGGAAAGGTATGAAGGCTGACTGACGGCAAACAAAGCGTCCTGTAACTGACACTGCCAACTATCACTTCAGCAGAGACCACTGACCGTCGGAGGCAGGGGGGAAGCAGGTGGAGGAGGTTTGGGAGGGGCAGGTGCATGCCATGAGGTCAAGGGACATGCGAAGAGACAGAACGACCAGGCCGCTCACAGAAACCATCAGAGACCACCAGAGCACTACTCACCACGTATGAGTCCCACACACATTCTGCGTCCAGCCCACCACCCTTTCTTGTAGGGATCGTTCTTCATACACCAGCTCCTGGCCGAGTCTCGGAGCTGCTATCCAGCACGGTGGACCTTTGGAGTGCTGTCGCACCGCTTCACCAGCAGCCTGGACATACCCGGTTCCACAAACTCCACTCACTGCTGCGCTCTTCGTCACAGTACTAGTAAACACATCACACAGGGTACAAGAGGGAGCCCTGCACAGGGTAACTTTTGGGACCTACTAAGCCGATATATTACAGTCCATCGCGTGTTTTTCCGCCACAAGAAATGAAAAGTAGAAAGGGTAGGGGGAGGAGATGGGAAGAGCAAGGAGGAGCTGGGTTAAGAGGGGGTGCAGGAGGGGGAGAAGGCGGACCAGTCCCTATGCCATGGATTTTCCATCAGGGTTGAAAGCCGATCCTTCTGACACAGCCTAGCTGCCTTATGGCCTTCGTCACCTAGAAACTTTCGCTGGGGCATTGCGCAGCAGGGCTGGGGACAGGCACAAGCCAGGATCGTGGAACTGGACGGGGTGGAAAAACAGGCAGAAGAGCACGTGTAGGGGTACGCCACAAGACTGACGCAGAACCAGCTGAACATGAGATAAAAAGAAAGAAAAGAAAGAAAAAAAGACAAAGCTGGTACTGTGCAACAGCTATGCCTTTTCCCCAAAGTACAAACAGCCTGAATCTTCCCATCGAAAAACCCTTAAGTAATCCTAACCCATTCCTTACCCACACATGACCCGAGACAACACGCAGGGGAATGGCAAGCACACGCACGCACACACACACACACCATGTACACACACACACACACACACACACGCACTGCACACGACGCACTGTGACGCACACACAAAACACAGCAAACAGCATGCACATCACACATACACACACACAATCGCGCACACACACCCACAACACATCACAGACAACAACACCACACACACACACACACAATCTGATCACAGTGAAAATGTGAATTATGCACTCACTCAATTCAGCTGTCACAGCGGATCCGTCCGCTCTCCTTTCCTCTTATGAGACCTCACACTTGTTGACCGAGGCCACGAACTCCTCAAGCCACGTGCCGTTTCAACAGCATCTGTTGACCAGGTGTGATGCCGCTGTCGGTCATTCGTCTCACTCGGAGCTGCCCTGACCCCTCAAGGCCATGATTAAGGTCAGGTCTGCAGACGCTGGCCACTGCTGTAGACTGTGGGATGGGGTGGTGATCACAGAATTAGTGTCTGACCTCCACTTGTAAGTACAGAGTGTGGAATGGGATCACCATAGAATTGTGTCTGACCTCCATTTGTAAGTATAGAGTGTGGAATGGGAGATCACCTTTAGAATTAGAGGTCCTTAAACTCCACTTGAAAGTATAGTGTGGAATAGGGTAACCACACAATTAGTATCTAAACAGGGAGTCCGTACCAGAAACAATGTGTGTTGTTGTGCATAGGACGAGTCAGAAATAAAAAAACAGTTATCACAGTACAAAACATGAACACTGTGTGGGTTGTGAGCAGGGAGTACCATACAAAAAACGTATTACAGTCCAACCTGAACATTGTGTGGTTGTGAGCAGGGAGTCATATACAAAAACTGTATTACAGTACAACATGAACACTGTGTGGCTGTGTGCAGGGTGTCATATAAAACAAAACAGTATTACAGTACAACAAGAACACTGTGTGGTTTGTCAGTGCATTGTGTCATCTACAAAAACGGTATTTACAGTACAAACAAGAACACTGTGTGGTTGTGTGCAGGGTGTCAGATACAAAAACATTATTACAGTACAAACAAGAACCCTGTGTGGTTGTGTGGCAGGGCTTCATATACAAAACAGTATTACTACACACGACCACTGTTGGTAACACTGTGTGGTTGTGTGCATGGGGCTCATTAATCAAAAACGTATTACCGTACAACAAGAACACTGTGGTGGTTGTGTGCAAGTGCGTCATATACAAAAAACCAGTTAATTTACAGTACAACAAGAAACCTGTTGGTTTGTGTGCAGATGGCGGTCATATACAAAACCGTATTACAGTACAACCAGAACACAGTGTGGTTGTGTGCACGGCGTGCATATACAAAAACAGTATACAGTACAACAAGAACAACTGTGGTGTTGTGTGCAGGGCGTCCTATAGCTACAACCGTATTACGTACCACAAGACAACTGTGTGGTTGTGTGTCAAGGCATCATATACTAAAACATTATTACAGTACACACCAGAACACTGTGTGGTTTTGTGTGCTGGGACTGGGACAAAAGAAGCTTGCACAGGATCGTCCTCTCTATCATCTTCATTTTTCCATCCACTGTCTCAAAACTACTGAAACAACAGGCCCCCAACCTCTCCCCTCCCCCCCCCACACTTTTTCCCTAGTTTAGTTTTTGTTTTTCTGTGTTGTCAGATTTCTCCATGCCCTTCTCACTGGAATAAATTTCATGATCCACAACCGCTTCTCCTCTCTCTTCCCTTACACAGCTACCAGCCAAAGGCTTCCCATCACAAGCCTCAGCACCAGAGTTTTAGTGGACCAATCCTATGACATACGTCAACAAGTCCAGACAAGAAAACCCCACCAACGGAGAGACCCACTGGTCGTGTGTGAAGCCTCACCCCCACACCCCCCACCCTTGGTTTGATGTTCGGTAGTGTTGATGACGTGTTATGATCCAACAAACAGAAAACACTGCCTACGGAAGCCTCCTTGCGTATGATACCTGTTGATTAGTCATACAGCTAGTGCTAGTGAATGTCCCCTTTCGTAGGGCACAGCCTCATCCATCCAGTTTCTCTTTGCATCAACCAGGTTGAGAGATACGGACACCTGCAGTGTTTGGTCAGGAATTTCTGTCCCTCTGCGTAGTGCTCAGAGTTTCCTTCACAGAAACAGACGAAAATGGAGTGTGTCCCCCACCTTTGGTTCCAGGCGGTGGCACTACTGAAGACACTCCTGTGCCCGGGAGTCAGGCCGGGGATGAAAGGAGAAAGTGCTCTTTGTGGCGTTTTGTTCTATCTTCTTTCACAGATGATAGTCCACATCTGTCTCATTTTCTTCTTCTTTTTCTCTGGGGGTGGGGGGAGGGTGATAAGTCAAGCAGGGCTGTATGGGGGTTGCATGGTAGTAACACACTCAGATGAATTTCATTCAAAGCAGATTGACAAAACGTGTATACAACTCACACAGACGCACGCACCTCGCACATCCACACCACACACCACAACACACCACACGCACAACACACACCACACCACACACACACAGTCACTCACTCACCACTCACACTCCACACACACACACACCAACAACTCACACCACCACAACACACCGCATGCAAACAAAACACACAAAAAACACACAACACACACCACACAGGTACACATATATCACACAGGCACTCTTACTTCATCCCTGCCTGCCCAAACCAACACAATCGAAATGTTCACACACTCATACACATTCCCAAGACAAATACTGACCCGTTTTCGTGGCTGCTTTTTCACAAGGCCTGCCAACACTCTGAAGGCTCAACGGCAACCAGAACCTGACGACTATTTCTCTTCAACGTGGCCAAACTGATGCGGTCTATGCCGCCCTGGTGGCAGATCAGTTGGAACCAGTAGCTTCTTCCTTTCCCGTGTCAAGCATTGCGTGCGTGTGCTCCCCAGCATGTTGTTAAAGCCTGCAGGAAAGGAGAGCCCTCTTTCACTCTCACCCTTTTGTAACAACCAGCCAGTCCCTACTGAATTATTGCCATGCTGCATGTTTTTGGCTAAGTGCATGAAACACATATCTTTTTCTCACTGCTCTCATGCTCTCATCATCTCATTTCTTTTCTCTTCTTGCAATCAGTTTTCTTGCTTATGTTCTGCGTATGTTCGTTTTTTTACCTACTCTCATCTACGTTGTTTTCTCACCCCTGTTTATGCAT
>JADBJO010023590.1:0-26335 GCA_016801955.1 Conus betulinus
TCGATCTTTCTCTTCTCTTCTCATTCTCTGTCTCTTGTTTCTCTCATTCACTACACTTTGTCTCCTCTCATCTATCAAATGGATTGCAATAGGAAACCTTTCAGAAACAAAGCATTCTCATGGTTGAGGCTCACACCAAAAACAAAGCACAACACACACAAACATCACACACACACACCAAACAACACGGTATAATTTTCCGGATACCGATTACGCCGTTCGCTACTATCCGTGTTCATGAAGAATACCGAAGATCACGTGAGGATAATACTTTTTCATACAGTTATGCCACGTAATCACAAATTGTCGGACCTGCCTGTGCCATCCCTCTGCCTCTTTCCCACGAACACACTCACACCACACGTTACACCACAGGACCCACACACAAGTTACACACACCACACGTACACACACACACCACACACACACACACACAACACCACACAACACGGCAGATTTCGCTGTTCAAATCCCCTCTTTAAGGTATAATTTCAGGATACTGATTAGTCACGTTCGCTACTATCCGTTTTCATGAAGAATACCGAGAGCACTTGAGGATAATACTTTATACAGGTTGCACGTCCTCAAAATTGTAGACCTTCCCTGTCCCTCCCTCTGCATTTTTTCCCACAGCACGCACACACACACACACACACACACCACACCACACACACACACACACACACACATTCTCTCCTCTCTCTCTATCTCTCTATCTCTCTCTCTCTCTCCTCTCTCTCCTCTCTGTCGCGCGCACACACACGCACGTACATACACACACACACACAAACATACACACACACCATCTCGCTCTCTCTCTCTCTGTCCGGCTGTCGCTCTCTCTCTCTATCTCTCTCTCTCTCCTCTCTCTCTCACGCACATGCGCGCTCGCGCCATTCCCCTCCTCAATTATGACGGTGCTTCGACTTTGTCTTGGTCAAAGAACAAAGATCAGGTTAGAAGGAACGAACTATGAATAATAAATGACAAATAACTAGCCCAGGTCGGTCCAAGTACTCATTAAAGTGTCCATCGAGCTGGACAGACATCAACTGGTTGTATATAGAGACGAGGTTCAGAAAAAAATCCTACGCGTCCATTGGCCATAAATGAAGAGCACTTTATTACCTTCAACACAGCATAACATAATAATTGACTATTCACAAAATAATATATCGCCTATTGACAAATAGATCGACTACAGACCACGACATGACCGATGGCAATAGATGGTATTGTATATCGACAATAAACAACGACGTAATATGTCCGACTGGATAACGAAGCAGTAGACGGTCCATAGACAACACAATACCAAATCTTTATATATATATTATATATATAATTCTTTTCTTACTTGTGAGTGACTTCAACACGGTGACAGCCCTGATATGGCCCTTTGCGGTCCGCTGACTGTATAAGCAAATTAACCAAACTTTACAAATCAACTGTAACAACCACGGCAAATGAAACAAACTGCAGCGTTAACCGGAACAAAACGACGAAAACCGGAAGAGCACTACAAAACAAAGTGAGAAGTAAATGCAATTTAATGTCCATCCTCCCGCCCCCCCCCCCCCCGTGTTTTTTTTTTTTTTTTTTTTTGTCATTGGGAGTGTTAGCACCTCTCATCATGGCCTCATATCTATCTTTTGCGTATTGCTAAGCGCTTATTTTTGCCTTTTTTCTGTTGCGTGCCACCACAGTCACCACCTACCTCCCTATTCGTTACCAAGTTTAGTGTATGCCCTTTTGTCATTTCTCTCCGTGTCTACCCCCCCACCCCCATTTTTTTTTTTTTAGTATGTGTTTCGTCGGTCGTATCTGCCTTTACGTCTATCAATAAGTACATTTAGACACGTTCGGGAGTCGCCATGTGTATTCATCCGCGCATCGCCCGCACGCGCTACGCATGTACAGCCTGTTTTTTTGTTAGTGTATGTGTGTGCGCGCGGGTGTGGTGTTGTGGCCGTACAATTTGTGACAACCAGTTAGCTATTATAGTGAGTGTGTGCATTTCTACATTACGTTAGCGCAAAGCAAGATAAACATTAAGGAAGCACAGATCTCTTATGTGTGTGTTGCTGTGTGTGTGTGTGTGTGTGTGTGTTTGTGTGCGTGTGGGGGGTGGCGAGCCCTGCAGCTCCTAGCTGCGTCTGGCTAGGGTTTTTTTTCTCGGGGTTCTCCCGTTTTCCCTCTCACCCCTGGTGCTTGGGTAGGGCAACCTACCCTAGGGTCAGACTTGGGTCGGGTGCTTTAGGCGGCTGACCCCCTTCCCCCCCCCCCCCCCCCCCCCCCGTCCCTTGTCATTTACAATGCTTTTTGGTGCATATGTATTTTCATTTATTGTGTTTTCTCTTGTTCATTTCTTTCATATGCACCACACCCCACTACACACACACACACCCTCACTCCCCCCCCCTTCTCGCCTTCCCCTCTCCTCTTCCTCTTCTCTCTCTCTGTTCCTCTCTATCTCTCTCTCTCTCTCTCTCTCTCTCACCTTCTACTTCCTCTCCTCCCCCCTCCCTCTCTACTCTCTCTCCCTTTCCTCTCCTCCTCCTCGCTTCACTCTACCCTCTTTCCTCGTGCCATATTCCCTCGAACACAACTCACCCTCTCTCCCACTGCCCCTCTTTCAACTTCATTCAACCACTTTGGCTTCACAAGGGGAGTATTGCGCATGTTTAATGTCTGTACTGTTTTTATTGTTTTGTCGCTGAGGAGGCTTATTGCCGAAAATTCTTGTCTTGTTTTGTGTTGTGCATTAAAAGTTGCGTTAATTCAACCTTTGTTTCGTGTGCTCTTCCGCTTTTTCGTCGTGTAACAACGTATTGGCGGTGGACAACATCATAGGACAATGACTTTATATTACTACATAGCACAGATAACCGACACAACCTAGTATATTGATGTAGGACAACACAACAATTGATTGTCCAACAGACACATACAAGTGATAAGGTTACGGATATATTGTCTGTGGACAATAAATGGACCGTAATTTCAATATAATCTGCAACAATGTAACACGTCGATTATGGACAGCAAACAGAACGCTAGTACAGTAGTAGACAATAACGTAGATATTGACCTTAGCGATGACATGATACTGTTATTGATAACAACACCTAATACATAGACTTGCAACGTAAGAGATCGAAAATAGACGACTACGTAGCATGTTGATTGTAGACAACATCGTAATCAGACCGATAATAAAACGATGAACTGTATCAATTATAGACTAAAGGATTTAGTAGACTTATGACAGCAACTGACATGACATAGAACTTTTAAGGAAAAATAATGATATATTGCCTGACCTTTATAACAAAACAGCCTTTTCGACTATTAATAACAGAGTAATCTAGAATGACTAATAAAAATCATTTTTGCCAAGAATGCAGTTTGAATGAAACTGATTTTGAGGATGGGGAAAGTTTGGATATGGGCTCCCTGCTTGTTGGCTTGACTATAAAACACATAAACAGAACTGACACAAAACAACAATAAACAACAAGATGCAGTCATGCTCATTTCGACATAGGCTATCCGTGTTTTGTGTTCTTGGCCGACAGACGAGTGAGCCACAGAAAGTGAGCTATGTTAATTGAGCGCGGTCCACCGCCAGAATAATTCACGCTTATAATGAAAAAGAGGCTAGAAGGAGGAAAGGGGGAGGGGTAGGGGACAGGGGTCTGTCCACAGCTTGATTGTTGTTCGTCGCAGCAAAGATAGTACTATCTTTGGGTCCAGAGGTGAAAGGTGAAAAGGGCATTGGCACTCTTAGCGACCTAGGTCGCATGGAGGTCACCCATTTCTGGACTGTCTTTCTGTCGTCATGAAACCACGGTTTTCAGCCTCTACTGGTTCCTACTGTTCGTCATCGTCTCGTATGACGTTTTTCTTTCATTTGACGGCACCCACCCAATTATTAGATCAGTTTCCCCCACTTCTCATCCGCCGCGCTCGTGAATTGTTTTGTTTTCGGTAATAAAGGCAATCCCACTGGCAGTACGTGGTAACTCTGGTGGAAACAAATAAAGCTGTATAATTTCTTGCTTTGGATTCGTCTGCTTGATTCATCATAAATGATTTATTCTGTATATGCTGTATCTGGCAAGATATATTAAGATAAGTGGCCAGTTTTTGTCCAATGTATAGTGTGTGTGTGTGTGTGTGTGAAATGCCTGTTGTTTCACTGATAGAAGCTGCATTAATAGGCCCCACCCGGTCAGTATGTTTCTTGATATATGTTGCAATGTTTTGTCATATGCAATTACGTTTTTCGTGTCACGAAAGAAAATGAGTTTTGCGAAGAAGAAGTGCAAGCAAACAATGCCTCTCCGTTATTATGGTCATGACTTTGCAAAAGGGTTTAGAGGGGTGAGTGAGGAGAAAGGGAATCGGGGTGGGTCGGAAAAGGGGAGGGTGGGGTGGGGTGTAGTGGGGCGTTAGAATGTAAATAGAGTCGAACGGCAGCTTATGTCTCCTGGAGGACATTCTGCCGTCGATCCGGCGTGATCAGACCCCACCAATGTGTCTCGGTGACATGGGTCATGCTATCTGCCGGTTAAATCTGTGGCATTCCGAATCGCCCCCGCGCGGGCGGATATAATCACCGTCCAGCGGCCTCCCAAGGCCTGTGATCAACGTGCCAAGCCGTGATTGTATGACGTCTCTGTTTGAGAACAGTGTCAAGTTGCGTAGCACCAAAAATATGCTAGAAAAGTTGATTGCGGATTCACCATTTAGTAACATTTTTCATGCATATGAATGGCTTCAAGTTTTCAACATTCGTTTTGCCAAGTCTAAATATGCTAGCGCTTGGATGCCTAAATTTCCGATAAAATGCAAACGTTAGTATACTTAACCACAGACAGTCTCCATTCCGACATTGATAAAACAAAACCTTGATAACGAACAATGATGATAACACGAACCGCTGGTATTGTTTTAAGGTTCAGTTTGGCAGATATAAAATGTAGACAGTAAATGATTTATCATTATCGAATATTGATAAATATATTAAAGTATGCTATCGGCATCGGCGACAGCAAGAGTTTGTGTTGTGTTGGTTTGTTTTAAGTGTGATGTTTCGTATCGCCCGCACAAACAGTTTCGACTTCACTTAGCCTACGTTTATTGTCATCGGTCGTCGATTCAGATCTACGTGTCTTGGGTTTCGCTTTTGTATGTGTTAAGTTAAATGTGACGTTTCTTTTATCGGCCTCACGTGACGCATGCATGAATTGGGGTGATGATTCCGGAAATCTCTTTTAAGTAGCCTACCAGCATAAAGGCAGAAAGTGCAGCTGAGAAGTTTCCAGAAATTCTTTCTTGTACGTCCCGATCATTTGATTGGGTGCAAGAGGTGATGGTTCTCGATCTCCTCTAGAAAGTTCTACGCATTTTTATTGGCTGTGCTACGTCGGCGATTCATGACCATTCTAGAATAGCCCACTCCGTGGTTGGGCTATCTCGCATGTCGCTGTTTCGTTTCTTGAACTTTTGATTTTATTATCTATAAATAACTAGGAGAGAGAGTTGACGACGAAGATGAAAATGTTTGAAGATACCTTTTTTGAGTCGTGAATCGTTGTGATAGTCCCTGAGTATTGATTTATCAGTCATCTGCCGTCATTAAAGTCTTTGAACTTCTTACCAGAGCCCGACTTTTTCTTTGTCCGGATCGACTCAGTAGCTTCATTCAAACCGACTTGGTCAGCGTAAGCGCACTGAAGTTTGTAGAACCCAAGCGATCGAATGCTTCGTGCTCGTATGCATGCCAGCGAAACTGGCAGCACGTTGCTCGGGAGAGCACAAAGCAATGGCAAGGCCGTGCAGTTGGCGTGATACCAATCTTCCGCCACAATGGATTCATACGCCAATCCATCGTAACATCTCTTCATATCTGTCTAGTGAAAGCGATGACAGATGAATGGAAGGTGTTTTCAACCAAACTTCAGTCAGTTGTTTTCGAGAACCCGTTGGTGGTAGTTGCAGGTTTCTAAGCTATATCTTTTTTTAAAACAGTGCAGTGGCTTAACCTCCCCTCATCCTTCTCCTTTCTCTCCCCCCCACCCCTCCCCCCAATCCTCTCCCCACACCTCACACACCCTTGTTCCTCTCCTCCTAATCATGTTGTTGTGCTTGCTGGATCTTGGTTGTGATCATGATCGTCCTCAAAAATCTTGGAAGTTCCGTAGGTATCAGTGTATATTTATAATACGACTTAAAAAACAACAACAAACTTTTTTTTTCTTTGTGATAACGCATGGGGAGGCCGAGAATTGCGCAAATGTTTAGGGGTAAAAAAAAGAGATAACAAAAAACAGGGCCCCCATCTCGCAGCATAAAAGAATCGAGGGAAACAGAACTGGATCGGTCCTTGATCTTGATCGTGACACCCACACTTTAGAGACTCGTTGCTGGCCGGCCCATGGTCGTCTTTCCGCCCGATTTGGTCAACCCGCGGCCGTGTATTTTTTGTTTGTATTGTTCATATCATCAATGACGCACCACGCAAACAACCAAACAGTGGGAGTGGAGGAACTTGTACTAGAAAGACAACACAGAAACGTCTGATTATACTAGAACACGGAACGTTGTCTGTCACGCAAACAACCTATGCGAAGGAATTAAATGTAGTCTGGACCTTTCTGTTATCCATCTCTGTCATGCATTTCAGCATAGGGTAGCGTGGATTTCGACCTATATATACCAGATCTACAGTGCTTACAGGGCAGCGAATCTACGTTTGACGAGGACCCGTACTTTGGTCCAATACCGCCTACCCATATCAACCGGAACATACCGACCTACAGGCTGTGTTCGCATCTAGATCAACAGAGTCTGGATACCCCCTGTACTTTTGGTCCCCAAACACTTGACCAAACAGAATATATCCAACTCTACAGTCTTCTCTAAGTGTATGCCTCCCCGATAACTCGTGTCCGTGCCTTTGGTCCAAGTAATTATCCATCCAGCAAATGAATGAGTTGCGTGACAGACTGGTCACGAGACTACACACGGTTTACTGTGTCACTGTTGAGAACCTGTCGCCCACAGTCATGCTGTTTATGAGCCCGAGCCGACCGGCGGAACCACATGAGAACTGAAGAACAAACAAAAGAACGATCGAATAAGAAAAACTATGGTATTAATATTTCCAGTGAAACTAATCCCCAGCCGAGTGGAAAGCGCGGCTATGCATAGCAGGGACGGAGGTAATGGGGAGAATCCGCTGTATGCCACCCCTGACCCCCCACCACCGTACCACCCCACCCTCACTTACTCCGATTTTTGCCTCCATGTCACTGCCTTAGGCTGGTGTTAGGTTACACCATACCCTCGTATTCCATACCCTGGTATAGTTCACGGCGAACGTACGCTGTAACCCACCACCTCCCGTACACGCCCACCCCTCACTTTAACTCGCGTCTATCTACCCGAGTTTTGGCTTCTGTCACTGCCTGGCTGGCAGGTTTTGGTTAGGCTACACCATACCCTCGTAGTAGTGCACGAGACCTTGAAATGACCGCGGTGCTGATCAGACACCACGATACCACTGGTAACTGAACAGCCGGCGCCACGAAAGCGGTGGGGTTCTGGTCGCCTTCATATCGTGCTGGCCTTTCCCCGCTTACAACCATGACGAAGAGAAGAAACGACATTAGAGAGAGGTTTGTTTATTTTTTTTTTTCTTTTGGGAAAAAAAAAACAAAACAGGCGAATCGAGATCTCTGTAGGTACCAAATTGTGCGAGAAAGTTGACAGTATTCGGTATGGCGAGTTTCTGAACCCGCCGACCAGAGATCAATCAATCAATCAATCATATATATATATATAATGAAACAATAAATTCCAAGATAATACCGAGCACCATTCCAGCAACTTACAGAGCGGCTAGGTGTTGCAATGACTGCAAGAAATATTGAATTATAAACAAAGCTTGCTCTTATGTCTCAGATTATAGAAATAGGGGGTGATAAGCCTTCATATCTGCAGTGGCAGATGATTCTGCCTAACTGACAGTATGTGCTTGAGTGGGTGAATGGGGAATAAATAAATGCTTCTCAAATGAACCTTCAGCAAGCTTATAGTCTCCAAAGCGGGAGACCATCTCCAATGGGGAGGAAAGCTCACAAACATATAACTCCTGGTCAGATACCCGTATTTCGAAACCTGATTGTTTCTCCTCAGTGACCGCGAAAGTGGCAATTTGACTCCTCTGCTTTTCGGTTTTAAGAAGAATGCTCTTCAACGGATGTGATCATTGTATTCACACTACTTTCATATGAAAACATCGATTTCTTTCACGAAAAAAAGGTGATGATTACTGATATATTGATAGAGCATTACTTTTAGTATAGCGGTTATTTTCATACCAAAAAAATTATTTCATGTGATAACAACATGCGTTCATTTGAAACAGTCTGACACGAAAGCGGTATGAGAAAATAACCTGTTTTCACGTGATAATTAGCTTATTTCACTCGGAAACAGCAGTTGTTACAAACTGGACGTTTTGTTTAATGTTTTAATTGTATCTTATTATGATTACATTAAAGCCAGAAATGTGCACTCGATATTTTGAGTTTACAACACACACACCCACACACACACACACACACACACACACACACACACACACACACACACATGCGCGCAGAAAGAGAGAGAATATGATCACTGATAATTACTGATTTCGTTTAAGAATTTTTTTTCGTTTTCACACGATAAGTCATTCTCAATTACTTGAAGTATAATTCACTTTATCTTTTGTTTACACTGCAGCCAGAAATTCGCATTCGAAAACTTGAGTTCACGCAGACACACACACACACACACACACACACACACACCCACACACCCACACACACACACACACAGGCGGACGGACAGGCAGACAAGAGAGGACATCATGGCGCATTGAGAGAGAGAAGGTTTTAAACCAAGTTCATTCATTTATGATACAGAACGTTCTCCCCGTCTGAACAGGCGCTGTTGTGAAAATACTGGCTTTGAAGGGAACGGCCGTGCTGCGTGAATAGGGTCGGAAGGAAATACTCGAATTACTTGGCACTACTCCATGTTTAGGCTGTGTACGAGATCACAAGTCAAGTCACACAATGAGAGAAAGACAGAGAGTGAGAGAGAGAGAGAGGAGAGAGAGAGCGAGAGAGGAGCTGTGCGCCTTCGTGTGTTTATTTTCATGCGTAAGTCTAAGCGCATATGGTGTGTGTTAAGTACGCGTGTGCATAGGCCTACACATGTGTGTATTATGCACGTCTATCGATGTGGGCGCCTACACACGTGTTCCATAGTGTGTGTGTGGGTGTGCGCGCGCGCGCGCCCCTCGCAGGCGTGCGTGCATGTGTGCGTGTGCATGTGCGTGTGTGTGTGTGTGGAGATGAGGGAGAGAGAGAGAGAACTGGTAAATTTCTTGCCTCTCATTCCTGCTGCTTCATACACACAAGAAGAGGAGCCTGTCCCTGGAAACATTCTCGGTGTAGAAAATTTCCAACTTTCTAATAGATTAAGCGAGAGTATATAGTCCCGTGTAAAAGTTCTGAGTGTAGAAGATTCCACTTATTAATAGATTAAGAGAAAGTTATTGTTCCTGGAAAAGTGCTTGGCGTAGAAGATTTCCATTTCTTAATTGATAGATTAAGAGAAAACATCATCATCGACAAACAACAATAACAACAACAACAAACAGTGATCATCATCATCATCATCATCCATCATCATCATCGTCATCGTCATCGGTCAATGGGAGGTTACCGTAGTGCGACAATGCACCCTCCCCACGCAGGCAAAGATTATAAAAATAATGATGGCGTATCCACTGTAGGAGTATCGGAACGAATCGCACTTTACTTCTGAGAACAACAAAATAAATGTGTCAGCATAATACGTCACGTCAACATGAACCCCAACTTTAAAGCATACCAAATATACATACACAGCCCTACAAACATGTAGATAAGAACGCAGCAAAAACATCACACTGATAAAAGGACAGTTTACAATGACCTACAGACGCTTGAGAGGCATACGTGCATTGGCTCACAATACCCTTTATGTTCAAAGATCATCATGGCAACACATGACATAACACACACACACACACACACAACACACATACACACGCACGCATGCATGCACGCACGCACGCACACACGCATGCACGCACGCACGCACGCACACACACATACACACACACACGCGCACGCATGCATGCACACACACACACACCACCCCCCATTTCCGCAAGGCTCCACACCCAAATTCACTCCCCAGCGGGTGCGACAGGTCAGGTGCCCACACTCTTCCTCCCCCCGGGGGAGGTAAATTCAGGGATCGACCTTCCCCCTTTGTTCCACCCCCCCCCCCCCGGGCCCCCCGTCGCCGCCCAATCAAAATCTTTCCTTCTTTTTTTTTTTTTCTTTTTCTTGGTTAGATACATACAAACACTTGTCATATCACAACAAATAAGGCAAAGCATCAGTCCATGAGCTAAAAGGCACAATGCATTCCATAACACCAAGATGAGGCGTTACAAGGTACTCCAAGGACATTCGCATATGCGCCAGAGACTATGAGAAACAGCACTGTAGAGAGTTTTGTGATTTTTGAAGCAAAAGGGGGCAAGGGGTTGGTCAGCCTTTTACTCTCTTGGGAGGTGTGTGTTTGTGGTGTGTTGTGTGTGTGCGTGCTTGCGTGCGTGCGTGCGGTTTCGCCCGCCCTCGGCGCCGCGCGCGTGTGTGTGTTGTGTGTGTGTTGTTAGCGCGGCGCGTGTGTCTGTGTTCGCGTGTTTACTTTTTTCACGCGTCCTTTTTTCATGCGGTCCGGCGCGGGGTGATTTCGGCCGTGGAGTTCTTCATAACGGAGTACACCGTACTGCCGGCTTACGCCCCGTGTCTTTGATCGCAGTCTCGGAGCTTCGCTAGTTCTGACATACAGGTTACACCGCACGCGAAGAGGACGCTGACTCGTGCCCCAAGGGTCAAACCGCCCACGAGTGGGGCAGTCCAGCTAACATCTACAAAAGTACAGGACAGCCGAAAGACACACGCACTAAAACGGAACCCCCGCAGGCAACGAGAGATTGATCAATTGACGCTACCGTGACCATTGGTCATGGCCACACTGTCCACATAAATCTGTCCCGTTACAGGACAGTAAAACAATGGCGGTGAAAACGCCACAGCTTTCAGAGATTAGATTTTCCAATGCATTCCCCTCCATACCATCCTGAAGACATCTTTTGTACTGTATTGTTTTATGTTAAGCAATCTTTTCGAACGCACATTTCTCTCTCTCTCTCGCTCTCCTCTCTCGCTCTCTCTCTTGATGTGTGTGTGTGTATGCGTGCGTGTGTGTATGCTGTGTGTGCGCGCGCGTGTAAGAGAGAGGAGAGAGAGAGAGAGAGAGAGAGAACGTGGTGTGTGTGGTTTGTGTGTAGAGAGACACAGAGAGATACGTTGTGTGTGTTGTTTGTGTGTGTTAGAGGATAGAGAGATAGAGAGAGAGAGAACGTGCAGAGGCTTTGTCCACATTATGTGCCGCGGTATCAGGAGATCCGGTTTTGTCAATTTCCCCTCACGTTGATCCAAGCCTCTCCCGTGACAACCTCGCGCAGGCGCAGGTAGCTTATTCACGTGATCGGTCAGGGTCACTGTATATAAGCTCAGCGCGCCTCCACTGCTGCCGCATTATACCCAGTAGCTTTTTTTGCTTTGCTGCGTCAGGGAACGTACGGGCAAAAAAACTGCACACCCTTCGTAACACCCTACCATCTTCCAATCACTTGATTTACTCGCCATCAAGATAGCCATCGCATCAGTTTCGATTAGCTTTCACCAGCTTTGAGGAAGAAGAGTGAATCGGCCGAGGAAACAAGGGTCAAGATGGCCCTCAACGTCAGCCAGTGCCGCCAGAACTACCCCGCCGAGAGCGAGGCTGGGGTCAACAGCAGATCACATGGAGGCTGTATGCCTCCTACTGCTACCTAAGTCTATGGTGAGGGGGCACTGAGTGTGTTGGGTGTTGTGTGTGTGTGTGGTTGTGGGTGTGTGAGGGATTTGGGAGGGGGGGTACGTGTGGGGGAGGTGGAGCAGAGGGAGAGAGAGAAAGCGCGCGCGCTTGATTGCGTGGTGCTGGTGTGTCGCGTGTGTGAATTTGGGGGGTCGCAGTGTGTGAGCTGGGGGGGGGCGGGTGGGGGGGGGGAAGTGTGAGCGGGGGAGAGACGAGTGGGAGAGAGGGGACTGTGAGCGGGGTAGAGAGAGGAGAACGCGCACGTGTGTTTGGTGTGTGTTAAGAATAGAGCAACAGAGTAATCGGGGGGGAGAGGAGAGAGAGGAGGGAAAAATGTTGAAAGAGAACGAGGACTAGGAGAGAAGAGTACGTCTGGAGAGAGCGAGTGTGTGTGGGTGTGTGTGTAATTACGACGAGAGAGAGGGAAGAGAAACGGGTATATACGAGACGGAGGGAGAGAGAGAGCGAACGCGCGCGCGAGGTGTGCGCGTTGCAGTGCGTGTGGTGTGGTGTGTGGTGCGGTGTGTTTGAGAGAGAGAGCGGAGAGAAGGGCAATTGATGTTTGATAATAACTGGCCCAACCGCCAAAGCTGAGGGCAACAGTGGGGCGGGTCGAAATGCCAAAAAGAATTTCATTTTGCAGGAGATGCAACGAACTGGGAAGAGGTGAGAGGGAGGGGGTGGGGGTGGAGGGGGGGGGTGGGGGCGTGGGGATGAATGGTGTGAAGGAAGAAAGGAAAGGGTTGGCAGGGGGCAAGCAAGAGGCGGAACCGATCGCTGTAGCTCTGTGGCTTTGAAGTCCGATGATCCCTTCAGTAATAGCCTAGTGACATTAGTTTCTTCAGGGTCTGTTGGAGCCCTCAAAGGAGGTGCTCATCAAATTTTTGTTCATAAGAAGCAACGGCAATTGAGTGGCTGGAACTTGTGGCATGCAGTAATGTTAATCTGAATGTAGGAGATGATCGTTTTTTTTTTACAATGTTGGTGGTATATACTGCTTAATAAGTGTTTGTGTGTTGTGTGTGTGTGTGTGTGTGTGTACCATAATGGGCAAATGACATAAACATAGGGATTCGTACTGCATTTTGACACCACTTCGGACAGCCAACATTGGGTCATGCGTAGCTTCACGTAATCGGTGCATGGACATCTGAACGGGAAAACGCCAAGATTATTCTTCATATTTTCTTATGGGCGCAGTTGGTTCGCCAGTAAATGATCACTGAGGCAATGATGTCGCGTCGTCAAGTCCGAAAACAACGCAAATCAAACGCTCTTTTAGGTAAACGTCACTGTCCAGCCGTGGACATGACAGTCAAACGACAGACTAAATTCAGCCCCCCGTCCCCCCCCCCACCCCCACCCCCCCCCCCAAAAAAAAAAAAAAAAAAATGAAAACACAGAAAAGAAAAAAGTTTGTCATCATCATATCCTTGGGTTTCCCATAAAAAACCGAAACTGTGGCGATGCAGAGGTAAAACAAACAAGAGCCAGCCAGTCACTTTTGTCGTTGCATGAAGAGTATAAAACATTTTTGTAACATTTTCGTGGGATTACACACACACGCGCGCGCGCATACCCACACACACACACCACCACACACACACACACACACAAGTGGCAGTCTCACACAGTTAAAAATCATTATCACCATGCGTGTTTGGCGTGGTGGAGTTGCCAGTAGGGACGAAGCCCTGCGCATGGGAAGAGGGGAGGCGGGCGAGTCCCGCCAAAGGAAAGACTGTCCTATATCTCTGACGCCCCTGACACCACTGACTGGCCTTATCGACTTTGATGGACCGGATCACTCCGGGGTCGTCAACGACACAGAGTGCAGCTATGTCAGGTCGCCATTTGCAACAGTGGATCAACGACCGAAACGCTCACGCGTTACACACCACACACAGCACACACGCCACGCACTGCACACACACACACACACACAACACACACACACACACACTACACTACTACACACACACCCACACACCACACCCACCACACACCACACACACACTCACCACACACACTACACACACACACACAACACACACACACACACACCACACACAAACATGCAGTCATTGCCTACACGCGCGCACAGAGAGAGAGAGGAGAGAGAGAGAGAGAGAGATGGAGAGAGAGCGCTCTGATAGACATGCGTTATCAGCTTGGCTCTCGTTGACGCACATGATGACAGACATAGGTACGCGAAAACATCCAGTGATCCACACAACACGCGCGCGCATACACATACACACACCAAACGCCCGCGCGCACGCGAGTTCGAGTTCGCGCAAATCTACATAATCAAACAGAGAGAGAGAGAGAGAGTGTACAGGGAAACACACACATCACACACACACATACCCACACACACACGCACACACACACACGCACACACACACACACACACACCACACACACACACACACACACAACACACACACACACACGCACACAACATTACACAACCACACACACACACACACACACACACACACGACACACACACACACACACACACACACACAACAGACACACTAACCAGAAAGAGAGGGAGAGAGTTTTATGGATGCAAAAACCTAACCACCTTTTGTACAAAAGGAATCAATCAAATCCAGTGGCATGTACAAATCGATTCAGAGACACAGATAGAGAGCGAGAACTGGTTGCGAGTCGTGGTGGTAGAATGGATCACGGGATTTCGGTACGGGAGATAAGTGGGGACGGAGAGTAGGGGGATGCATTTTTACAAACTGAGGCATGCAGATGTTCTTTTTCCGTTACGCGTCACGAAATTCCCCCCGCCCCCACCCTCCTCCTCCTCCTCCTCCTCCTCTGTTCTTTCTTTGCCCCTTAGTTAGTTTTCCGTCCCCCAGCTTTACGAGCCAGCTGTGCATTGTAAACACGAAGCACAGATACGAGCGCAGTTACTCGTGTACCACACAGAGAACCGGATAGAACGATAAGAGATTGCAGTCGTGCTCAGTATTTGCCGGTCACCCCAGATGTTTTTATTTCAGTATATGCGGTCCAGGGGAGGTATGCTCTCTCTCTCTCTCAAGTTCTCTCTCTCTCTCTCTTCTCTCTCTCTTCTCTGGCTCTCTCTCCTGTCCTCTGTCTCTGTCTCTCTCTCTCTCTCTCTCTCTCTCTCCTCGTCTCTCTCTCTTCTCTCGCTCTCTGCCGTCGCGCACGATCACGCAGGTAGTGAATCATCGCTATGCGCCACAAAACAAGGCAAAACAACACAACACGCACCACACACACACCGACACACACACACACACACACCCACACACCACACACCCACAACGCATCACACACACACTCACTCACACACACACACACACACACACACATCACCAACACACACAGCATACACACAACACTCTCTCGTCTCTCTCTCTCTCTCTCTTACTCACTCGAACAACACACACGCACACGCACGCGCGCGCGCGCGCGCGCACACACACACACACACACACACCTCACACACACACACACACACCACACCACAGACACACAACACCACACACCCAAGTCACACACCACACACACACACACACACACACACACACACACAACCCACACCACACCGAATAGAATAACAGCATATTTACAGAACGGATCTGATTCTGGTGCGTTCATGTGATCTTCTGCATACAAAAAACGCGCGTGTTGCGAACACATAACGCCACATTCAGTGAAGTATTGTGACGGAGCATATTTGCTAAACGGATTTAATATGTTGAATGTGTGACATACGACCTTCTCCAATCCACCCTGCTATGGCGTAAATTATTCTCTCTCTCCTGTCTGTCTGTCTGTATGTCTGTGGGACTGTCTGTCTTCTCCTCTCTGTCTGGCGTCTCTCTCTTCTCTCCTCTCGACTCTCTCTCTCTCCTCCCTCCTCTCTTTCTCTCTCCTCTCTCTCTCTCCGACTCTCTCTCTCTCTCTCTCATCTCTCTCTCTCTGTGTCAGGACTCATTGTATTGTGCTCTCTGTGACGCCAAAAAATGTCATTGTCATTATCCCCACCCTTTACCACTCACTCCCTTAGTCGCAAAACCTTTCCCAAGTAAGGACAATGAAATGTCGAAGTATCAACTCTCCTCGCTCTTCTCTCTCTCTCTCTCTCTCTCTCTCTCTCTCTCTCTCATCTCTCTCTCCACACACACATACACACGCACCCCCACCCCCACACAGACAAGACCGACACCACAAACACGCGGCGGCGCGCGCGCCACAAGCGCACAGACACACACCCACAACACACACACACACACCACCCACACACACACACACACACAACCAACATCTTTTCTGGCCATTGTTTTCCCTGCATGCAGATAACTGGTTAGTCAGGGTTACCAAAAGTCCCGGAGCCTAACTGCCGTTAGGGCAGTGAACGACACGTTACTGTGTACAGGACACAACGGCGAGAGGAAGGCCCGTGGAAGGCAGCGCCCATCCCCTTAACGCCATCTCCGCCTTCCCCTTACACCCAAAACGCGTATTCTGTGCGCTCACCCGGTTGGACGAGAGAGAGTGCTGAAGCTGCGCATGTCCCCATTAATTCCACCCTTTAATAGAGATCGAACTCGCGACCGTCGAGTCGATTGTGCGAATGCTCTGACGGTGACAGCGTGTTGGCGAACCCTGACCTCTGAAACATAAGTCCTCGCTAACTCATTATGCAAAATCCAGAAAGCCCTCGCTGATGAAGGGGATCACGGTCTCGGTACAGAATAAATCTTAGGGCAGTTTGTTTTTTTTTTTTTTTTTTTTTTTTTCCCAAACTGGTGTTTTCATGTGCCTCTGTCTGTGGTTCTTTGGGTTCACGGTCACATTGTTCGGTGTAGAACCAATAGTAGGGCCAAAGGTCACATTGGTTCGGTGTAGAACAAATCAATAGGGCAGAATTTTTTTTTTTCAAACTCTTTTTCATGTGCCTCTTGTCTGCGGCTCTTTTTGGGCAGATGTGGAACAAAGAACAAGACCACTCTCAAGCGAGGCTGACACATTACCATGTGTCAAACACATCGAAGAGAACGATTGTTGACAAGTCTCCTCGCTGGGGAGAAAGGGCAAAAATTCCGAAACAGCCAAACGGGCTCTTCCGCCTCCCTTCGTCCCCTCCTCTCTTCCCTCCCTCTCCCCTTCCATGGTAATGTCAGCTCTAAGCGTTGTATTTCATTATCTGCCCTTTCCGTTGACGAAACCCTCGGATGGATTTGTGTGTGTGTGTGTGTGTGTGTGTGTGGTGTGTGTGTGTGTGTGCGCGGGCGCGCGCGCGCGCGCGCTCGCGGTAGTGTGTATCTGTGTGTGTGTGTGTGTTGTGCGTGTGTGTGGTGTGTGTGTGTGTGGGTGTGTGTGTGTGTGTTCCGTTTTTTATTTTATTTTTTAAAACAAAAAACTGGTTATGTCTGCCTTCTTTAAACCAGTACCAGTGTCTGTGTAACACAAGCTACCTGTCCGTCTCTCGGTTTGTCTGTCAGTCTGTCTGTCTTTGTCTCTCTCTTCATAGAGGTCTAACCTACAGTATTTTTTAGTCGCAATGGACTTCTGCCAATCCTTTCGTCACAGGGTCACTTTGGCTTTCTTTTATAAAGTCAAGTGGCAACTTGATCGCGCCATCAGTCCCACCCACCCCACATACCCCCACCCTCCATCCCCCGTACTGCACCCCCCCTCGCCCAGTCTTCCCCCTGCCCCCAGTCCTTCCCGTCATCTGTTTTCCCAAGACATTGCAAATGGCAAAAAATGGTGCGGGTCTAGCGACGAGGTCGGCAGGGTAAATTAATCAAGTGAATCGGACTTACTTGGCATGCATTTTGCCTGCTCTGTCATCAGCCGGGGGCGTGACCTACATCTAACGCGTTTTCGTTTCAGTCGTTCTACTTCGACCGTGACGACGTGGCGCTGCCAGGCTTTGCCAAGTACTTCAAGGAGGCCTCAGACGAGGAGCGCGAGCACGCCGAGAAGCTGATGAAGTTCCAGAACAAGCGAGGAGGCCGTGTGGTGCTTCAGGACATCAAGGTGTGTGTGTGTGTGTGTGTGTGTGTGTGTGTGTGTGTGTGTGTGTGCGTGCGTGCCGCGTGCGTGCGTGCGTGTGTGCGTGCGTGCGTGCGTCCGTGTGTGTGTGTGTGTGTATGTGAACATGATAGGGAAAGTAGGGTTTGAAGGGTGTATACACGTTACGTGTTTTAAAAAAAAAAAAAAAAAAAAAAAAAAAAAAAAACCGGAACAAAAGATTACTGGTCGAATTCTCAGGGCATGTACAATATCAATATCGCTGCTTTTATCAGCGAATTATATTTTGAAAATATCTGTTTATCAGAAATAAGCAAAAGGGCCGAAATGTACAAAGGGGCCACCCCAACAAATATTGACAAAACAAATGTGAAGCCCCCCAAACAGACCAAAAAAGTGAGCTCCAGACAAGGAACTTGAATGTAAATGTGTTTGTGTGTGTGTGTGTGTGTGTGTGGTGTGTGGGTGTGGGTGTGTGGCCACGTGCACACTCTGCAGAAGCCTGACCGTGACGAGTGGGGCACAGGACCATGGACGCCAATGCAGGTGGCCTTGGGGCTGGAGAAGAGCGTCAACCAGGCCCTCCTGGACCTGCATGAGGTGGCCGCCAGCCCAAGGACGCACAGGTGCGTGATGGTGATGATGATGATGATGGTGATGATGATACTCGCGGTCTCAGGAGACTGTAGATGGAACCCTGAGTGGATGTTCCAGGTGCATCGTCAAGTGGATGGGTCAGGCGAATGAAGGAATGATGATCCTTTCCACACTGAGCTGCATCTTATGATACTATTATTTTTACTATTGATAGTTTCATAAGTAATAATGATGATGATGATAATGATAATAATAGTAATAATGAATAACAGTAATTATAATAATGGATAACTGGTGCGAAAATGCTTCTCTTGCCACAGTTATTGTCAATTTTCTTGGAGACAGTTTCGAGGTGAGGGACTGACTGCAGGCGGAAAATTGGAACAAACTTTGAAAAGAATTCAGAAGTAACCCCGCCGGTTAACATGCCTACAGTTGTCATTTGTCTGTCCATGTGACCGGGGGACTTACTCTTTATTTCCTCTTAGAATTTCTGGAAGACGTCTGCATTAGGGCTCATGGCCACTGTTCATTTTAATGATTCCTCATGGGCGTGAAGTTTCCAACCAGGCAGATGTAGCCAGCAGGATCACGGATTTTGTTTTCAACTATGGGTAGAGTTTTTTTTCTCTTTTGTAAGAGGAAGATGGATGCAGAAAGCTGACGAGTTGATTGCAGTGACCTGTCAGTTCTTTCTCCTGAAATACCTCCCCCCCCGCCCCCCCCCACATCCCCTTCTGCTCAACTCCAACACAACCTCTGTGGGTTTGGTGGTCGCCTTGTTCTCGCCAGTTATAACCGTATTTTTCAGTTTTTGAAAAGAGTTTCAACCGATGTGCACTTGTGTTTATCATATGACTTTTATCTTTACTTGACATCATTTAAATCACACGTGTATTCCATTGTGTATGTACGTTTAATAGTTTTTTCCTTTGTTGTTCTCAGGAATCGTAAAGTGTCAAGTGTCTGATAACTGTTCTGAATATGGTGGCACTACATCAGAAAAAAAAATGATGGTGATTCTGATCTGCTTGGTCGTCTTTTCTGTGCTTGTCTGGACATTTTTACCACAGCTATTTCGGTCACAGTTTATGACATGCCAGTTCTTGTTTGTTTTTGGTTGTAACCTGGCAGTTAGGAGGTGAAATTCTGACGTAGACTGTGGCTGTCCGTTCTACGGGGGGAAGTGCCCAGTGTGGCACATGTCATGCTTTTTGTAAACATTTAAATGTTTTTTTCATTAATCTGTTTTCACGATTTAGAAAAGAAAGTCTTTGAGTAGCGAAATCGAAGCATAATGCCTGGGGCAGTGGGATCGGCCCTAAATCTTATCTACTGAAAGAATGTCAATAGTTTAGCTGCCATGAATGACGTAGTCGTCTGTGTCGCTGTCAGGACGTGATCATTCAACACGATCTAACCTGTCAATGATGGGACCTCCCCCCCCAATGTCAGTTTGACAGTCCTGAAAAGGCCTCGTGTGTGTCGACTGGGATGTGTTGTAATGATGTTGGAAACAAAAAAACCTCTATAACTCTGATTCCTGTAGATGACGGACTTCCTGGAGGGAGAGTACCTGCAGGAGCAGGTGGAGTCCATCAAGAAGATCGGGGACCACATCACCAACCTCAAGCGGGTGGGCACCGGCTTGGGAGAGTACATGTTCGACAAGAACCTGTCCTAGGTACGGTGCACTTTCTTCCTTTTCTTTTCTTTCTTCTTCTTTCCGTTTTTCTTTCTTTTTTTGATTTGAATTTTTTTTTTTTTTTACATATTTAAGCAGATTAATGCCGATTCATTCATTTTATCACGTTAGCAGAAACGTTTTGGTGCCGATGTAAGAACCAAGAACAGTAACTCTGTTCCCCTTTCTGCCCTGGATGTGAAAGTGTATGTCTGCCCATGTATGTTTTGCGAAAAAATATGAAGGCTTCACACACACACACCACACACACACACACACACACACACACACAGTGTGTGTGTGTGTGTGTGTGTGTGTGTGTGTGTGTGTTTTACAAATATGTATTGCATGCAAAACAGCAACACTAGATTTTGTACATAATGGATTTAATTGCAAGACTCGAATTTAAGTCTGCACACACAGTATGAAAAAAAATATATTTTGGGGAATTAATGTGTGTATGCATGTATGTATTTACGTACGTTTCACTTGAAAGAAAAGCATAACCTGTCTCTTGCACCCACCTCCACCCACTTCCGGATTTACCCTAGACTACCTGCTTACTTCTTATCACTATTTCTTTTTTTTATATAGTTCTCTCTCTCTCTCTCTCTCTCTCTCCTCTGTACAACAAGTGTGTGTGTGTGTGTGTGTGTGTGGGTTACAGATATGTATTACATGCAAAACATACAATAGATTTTTTACATATCAGAGATTTTTATTGCAAGACTCGAATTAAGTCTGCACACACAGTATGAAAAAAAATATAGTTTTTTTTTAGAATTAATGTGTGTATGCATGTATGTGTGTACGTATGTTTCACTTGAAAAAAAAGTGTAACCTGTCTCTTGCGCCCAACCAACCCCTACCCCCTTCCTTCCCGATTTCCCCTAGACTTACCCTGCTTCCCTCTTATCAATGTTTTTTTTTTTTTCATTTAGTTCTCTCTCTCTCTCCCTCTCTCTCCTCTCTCTGTTACTTTTGTTTGATTTTCCTTTTTTTGTTGCAGTTAGTTTGGGTAAGGCAAACACATACACGACAAAATCTAAACTATCGTCAAATTAATTAATCGACTGAATTATTTTTTACAGACGGGCAAAGCCCCTCGAGGAAGACGCCATGGAAGGACACTGCTCGAGTCCCGTCCGGAGCAGACCCTTTATACCTTCCCGTCTTCCTGCAAATGCCCCATCCCTCTGCGACAATGTTGACCTTGACCTTGGCAATGTCCCGGACCAGCTGTGTACTCTTGGCTTGATTTTCTCTGACATTCTTTTTCTTCAGGCTCTGATTGGGATCGAACTGTTTTTTGATTAGCTTTAGTCCTCAAAATTTGTGTGCAACTGAAACCTTTTTTTTGGATTTTAAGTAGGGCAACGTAGGGATGAAAGAACTCACTGAAAATCGAAAAAGGGGAACAAAATTGATATGAATAAAAACAATCATGAACTGGCCTTTGTTGCTTGTTTTCTTTTTCTTTGTTGTGTGTGGGGCTATGCGTGAGTGTGTAGGTGTGTTTTGTTGTGTGGGTGTGTGCGTGCGCGCTCGCGCGTGTGGCGCGTGTGTGTGTGTGTTGTGTGTGTGGCGCGCAAGCGCGCACGCAATGCTAGATATGACTTAACCATGTTTGTCCGAGTTCGTGTCTCTCTTTCTCTGTCTGTCACTCTGTCTTCATGTGTGTTTTCGTCTGTGTTGTGCCTCAGTCTGTCTTTCTCTCTGCCTATCTCTCTGTCTTCATATATGATTCTGTCTGTCTCCCACCCCCCCACCCACCTGCACCACCCCCCCTGCACTGAAGTGTTCCGCTGAGCAAACACTAAAATTTGGAGCAATGGAAACGACATACTGCTGAAGCGGCATGCCCATGCATATATACTCAATTGAACACAATGTGCGCACAAACAACCACCTGTGTGAGTGTGTGCATGTACGGGACGGAGTAACATAACTAACACGATGCCCTCGTGTGTTGTGAAAAAATTTTCCGTCCCAGCCTTCTTCTCAGTGCTGAGTGAGCGATGGGGTCGAAAGGCGAGACTGAAGCTAGACAGTCGAGTTTCATCCCCTTACTGGATGCGTTTTATTCATATTGCTCGAATTTTCTTTGACCAACACTGCAGGTGTTTGTATCTCCCGGGACTGATCAACGCCAGGTATATTACGAAAAAGAAGCACTATACTACGGCTACTGTCATATAGGATCAGAGTATAGAAGAACTCTGTAGCTTCATTTTCATACTACACTGATCATCGTCATAAAAAAAAATGAAAATGCGTGAAGCTTCCTGCCCTGTCCTCGAGGCCCATGGTCAGTTGATATCAAGACCATCAGTTTGGTTAGTTCATGGGGACAGTCGTGGGGTGGACGTTGTGTCACCTTCCGAAAGTGAACATTCACTGACACTGGCTCCGCTGCTGAGCATTTTATTTTCAGAGGGGCCATCGCGCGTGGTATCCTGGTTGTGGCGTATCAGAACTCGTATCACTGAACACCCATCGAAGTAACGTCCTAGCACTGCAGGATCTCCTCTCGTGTGTTCCTTCGTGGCGACTTAAAACTGGATGTAACTCCGTGCACTGCCTAGTGGTAGGCCGTGATGAGGTTAGGAAGTGACGAACCTTGGTTGTAGCTGTGTTTTGGAAGCTAGAATGAACCGCGTGGGAGAAATATGACTGAGGTAGCATGGAAACTCAAACAACCAAACACAACAACAACAACATGAATCCCCCGCCACTCACCCATCGCCTGGGATCCCTCCAGTCAAGATGGTGTTTCTGTTTGCAGTCACGGAGCCACATGATTCCGAATTTCAAAGTAGGCGTATATAATTCGTCACAGGTATCATATATCTATGTTTTTCCTGTGTGTCTTTAAAGCAGGATATTCGGGGAAAATGTGCGTGTGTAAGCCTTCCCTGTCCGCAATTTTCGTGTCAGTGTGCAAGTTTCTGTGTGTGCATGCGTGCGAGATTTTTGCGATGTTGTACTTACACACACGCACACACACGCACTCACGCAAAAAACACACACACACACACACACACACCACGCAGTCACACACGAACACACACACACACACACCACACACACACACACACACACACACACGCAGTCACACACGAACCACACACACACACACACACACACACACAACACACACCCACACACACACCAACCACATTAATTAACTGAAACCTGTTCATTGTCAGTTACACACCTTTAGTCTCACTCCATCTCCTCCCGCCACATACATGCGGGCACACCCACAAACACACACAAACACACGCACACACACAGCACACACACACACACACACACACACACACACACACCCACACACACACAACACACATGCATGCACGCACACAGGCGCGCGCAGGCGAACGTGCTGAAGATCAAATTGTTTACTCTTTGCTGCCTGTGATCCGATTTTTTTTCTGAGACACTTAAAAGCATCCTGTCAAAACTTTCTCACCTTTCTTGCTCAGTTATAGTCTATGGGGATCGGAATAGCTTATCAAGGTGGCAGACCGACCTGGATTGGAGTGAAAAATAATATTTCAGCATTCGGGAAAATGTTGTTCTGTGTGTATTTTGCAGCTTAACCATTTACTCATCACTTGGTGAAAGTTTTTTTTTTTTTTTTACCCTATCGTCAACACTTACGTAGTAATGTTATGTCAAAGATGGGTAGAGGTCAGTGGAAATGAGCTCTGAAAACAAAATGGCGACCAACCTTTCGATCAAGTTTTGCGCTGAACATTCGCCACAAGTTTCAGTTTCATCAAGGAGGCGTCACTGCGTGGCGGACTAGTCCATACACGCCACACCACATCCGCTAAGTTTTGAGACCACACTACGCATGATTTTCAGCTGATGGATAAATGGAGAAGAGTCTCGTAGCCACGACTTTGCAGATATTTGGACCTATGCATTAGCCCACGCGCTGTCACGCCTTGAGTGCCTGCCTACCATTGTTTAATTTTTTCTTTTTCGTATGTTTGTGGTGAATGTACACATGAGTGTGTATGGATGTGTGGGCACGGGCCCATGTGTGTGCGTGGGCGCATGTGTGTGTGTGTATGTATGTGTGTGTGTTCGCATGTGTGTGTGTGCGTGTTTGTGTGCAAATGTGTGCGTGCATGTGTGTGTGTGTGTGTGTGTGTGTGTGTTGTGCGTGCGTGCGTGCGTGCGTGCGCGTGCGTGCGCGCGCGCGCGCGCGCGTGTGTGTATGTGTGTGTGTGTGTGTTGTGTGTGTGTGTGTGTGTGTGCCTGCGTGTATCTGCGAGTGTGTGTGCGTGTGCAGAAGTGCGTGTGCATGTGTGTGTGTGTGTGTGTGTGTGTGTGTGTGCTGTGCGTGCGTGCGTGCGTGCGTGCGTGCGTGCGTGCGTGCGTGCGTGCGTGCGTGCGTGTGTGTGTGTGTGTGTGTGTGTGTGTGTGTGTGTGTGTGTGTTGTGTGTGTGTGTGTAATTTGTAGGGTTTGTGTGAACACACACACACACGTACCTGCATAAATATGTGAACATATATCTGTGTAAATGTGTGTGTCTTTGTATGTGGGCATGGACGCATGCGTGTGTGTATGCATTTGTGCGTTCATGTGTATGCGTGTATGTGTGCACCCGTGTGGGTGTGGACGTGCACATACACGAATTGTGTATATATGTGTGCGTAGAAGCGAGCGAATGTACGTGCACACGTGTGTGTGTGTGTGTGTGTGTGTGTGTGTGTGTGTGTGTGTGTGTGTGTGGTGTGTGATTTGTGTATTTGCGCGCGCGCGCGTGTGTGTGTGCGTGTGTGTCATGCGCGCGCGCACGCGTGTGTATATAGTGACTGCGTACGTGAATGTTCAGAAGGTGACTTAGATCAAGGACAAGAACAAGACCATCAAATTCAACGTATACATGCACGCGCACACGCGCGCGTGCACACACATACACATAACAATAAGAACAACAAACTCTTCCCCTCACCCCCCTCCTCCCAACACACGTATACACACACATACACACTCACTCACTCTCACACACACACACACACACTCACACACCAACACAGTGTATACTCATGTCCGTGGACTCTCTAGTTAACACGCTGGCATCACCCCACTGATAAACACACAACAGCGCACACACGTCTACTGTATGCGTTGGGGGGCCCTGAGAGCTTCAGTCTTATCTCTGTTCGCGCAATGTGTGAGTCACTCCTTACCTCCCTTGAATTTTCTTTACCAAAATACAAACCACATCCCTAGCACTTTTTTTTCTGCACGAATACGAAGTGGAAAAGCTGCGATTTTCATTAAAGTTAAATGAAAACAAGTTGAAATATCAGCTGACGAGAAAAGACGGCGTTTTTGACCTAAAGAAAGAAAACCTCCACCAAATAGGTTCGAGCGAGCGAAAAAAAAAAAACAAAACCCAAAGGGATTTAGAGTCGGCAAATACGCCGGCGCAGCTGCTGAGAGTGAGAGAGATGAAGTGTTAACCGGACCAGTCCTGTCCTTCGTGTGACAGTGGTGATTGTGCGGCCCCTCATCAGTGAACCAGTGGACACGCCCCCATTGACCAGGTCAGAAAACAAAAAAACTTAATAACATTCACAGTTGTTCTAAAAGCAATCTGACGATGATCCAACTGACTAATGAAAGTGGTAGCGACAATGATTCCGATAGAAGTCACTCATTGAGGGTGACAGTTCAGGACATAGAATTTAAAAAAAATAGATAGCTAAAAAAAACATTGATAGCTAAATTCTAAAATAGTTAATATTCAGTTTCTATAACCAAAAAGATCTCGGATCTCGTTTGCAGATATTGTACTGACGTTCGTCAGCGGAAAGGGGTGAGCCGAAAAATGAGCTTTTCCATTGCCATAATGCAAGACTCCGGGTGGCCGTCCTTTCCTCATGCGACACACAAGTGCAGGCTTAGCGCTGTATGACTGCCTGTCGTGTCGGGTGTTTGTGCAGGAT
>JADBJO010023591.1:0-2500 GCA_016801955.1 Conus betulinus
TCATCTCCCTTTTCTCTGATGCCGATTGCTTCCAGGAGATGGCGCTGTTGGAGGCGGAGACGGGAGCAAAGCGTGGCGATGTGTTTACCTGACAGCATCTCAGCCTGACATATCAGCTAGTGTCTGAAACAGGGGTCCAGTCAGATGAAGGAAATGACAGCGAAGGAGAGAGCTAACAACACACCACCGCATATCGCAGGCCTAGGGCGCAAAACCGTACATTTTTATTTTTACATTGTAGGGTACAGAGGCAGAGAGAGAGAGAGACAGAGACAGAGACAGAGACAGACAGACAGAGTGAGAGACAGAGAGAGACAGACAGACAGACAGACAGACAGACAGACAGGCAAATTAAAAACTCAGAATTCCAGAGAGAGAGACAGACAGACAGACAGACGGACAGACAGACAGAGACAGACAGAGTGAGAGACAGAGAGACAGACAGACAGACAGACAGGCAAATGAAAAACTCAGAATTCCAAATACAAAGGAACTTCTTTCAAATCCAGCAACCGCACTTGATTCTTTTGTCAGCATGTTATACTGTGATACTGTTGCTTATAACCCAGCTGACACAGAGGCCACATTGGGGATGTGCATATAAATGTGTGTGTGTGTGTGGGGGGGGGGGGTGTGTGTGTGTGTGTGTGTGTGTGTGTGTGTGTGTGTGTGTGTGTGGTGCGTGCGTGCGTGCGTGCGTGCGCGCGCGCGCGTAACACCACAGGAGTGTCACAAACGACTTTCTTTCGTGGGTTGCTTTTCAAAATCTCGTTGTCAGTGTTTCAGTATATTACTTGGCGCATATGTAAGACTGAATTTAAATTGAGATTAAAGATTGTTCAGTCAAACCGAACGAAACATGGTCAAATGAACTATAGTGAACATTTAAGCATGTACTGAAGGTACTATGTAATTTGGTAAAAGTATGAAATATTCCCCCTTTTGGCATGAATTCCTGTTAGTTTTGTGCATGTAAAGCAATGTATAGTGCCGTGCATACCAAAGTTTGGGTTAAGCTGCTTATTACATCAGCAAAGCTGTTAATCATAGTGATGGGTTCACATTCATAGTCAACTCTTTCTTGTATGCAAGCATGGATATTTCAATCTCTCCATTCCTTCCCAACGCTTTCAAATGTTCTTTCCCTGGTGTTGCCACAACAGGGTGCCTTCTGTTATAACCTACCTGAATAACAGACTTCCAGACATATCTGTTTATTCCAAACCATGGAGGCAGATTCTAAACAACCTTCTTCACCATTTGAAAACGTGAAATGCAGTTCTTTCAGGGATGTTACACGCATCTGCGCACATACATAATGGTAACGTGACCTGTTATTCCCAGGCACGCACTACAAAAATCAGCGAGAACTTAACATGCCTTTTCACAAGGGCTTGGGTGAACGACAAACGAGGCGATCATAACACTAGAGGTCTGTTGGAGTGTTTGGAAATGGCGGGAGTGACGGAGGTGGGAGGCATGAGGGGGAAGGGGAGGGCTCTACTGGGTTGTTGCAACAAGCTCGATAGGAAATCTTTCTTTCTGCGTACGCAGGCCGATACTCCTGCGGCCACTGCCTGTATAGACAGGCAGTGGAGTTTTGTGTGTATGACCGTTTTGTTATCCATTATCCATTAAGGCAGCCATACTCCATCTATGCGTAACGTGTCATCCATGCCAACGGCCAAACTGCCCTTCTCTTCCCGAAAGTTGGTGATGGGATTTGACGTGTGTGCAAAATGTTGTGCGTGCGTTCACACACAGAATTTTGGTTTATAGTCTCATTCGAAAGACTGTATCGGAAATGGAGTCAGAACCAATATTAACTCCGAAGGAAAAAAAACCCTGTACCGAAATTCGAACCCACAACCCCAGGATCACGAGTCCGGCGCTCTACCAACTGAGCTATTTCAGCCCCCAACTCGATGGGAATGATTATGGTTGAAACTTCAGCCTTCATGAACATCGCTGTCTCTCTCCTGTCAACCATGATAACTGCTGAAAGAGGTCGTTGTTTCTTGTGCAGTGTGTGGAGAAAGTGTACGGTACACAGTGCAGTAGATATAGGCTATCAAATAAAAGACAGGGTCACGCAGAACTTGAAAATATTTATTCCAGTTTAGTTGCAAAATAGCTCACGCATTATATTCAGTACACCAGCTTTCACTTAAGACTTTATTGTAAGTTTACAGATCAGTCCATTTGCTCATTACAGTATCTGAAATTTTTTTTTAACGTAAAAGTGATGGAGGGGGAGGGAGGGATGGGGAGAGGATAGAGAGGGAGGGAAAGGAAGGGGGTGAGTGGGGTGGGGTGGGGGTGTTCACTGATTTTGTCGTTGATATACATATTTTTTTTTCTGTTTTGTTATTACTTGTAACGTGTAGTTATAGTTATTTTCTAAATCAGATATATATTAAGTAACCGCCTTAGCACCCATATGTGTACACACATTCACACATACATGCATGCATACTTGGAACTCTATAACTTTCAGTCA
>JADBJO010023591.1:15000-20000 GCA_016801955.1 Conus betulinus
GTGAATAGGATGGGGGTGGGGGATTTAGGGAAACGGTTTGTCACTATGTGCTAAGGGCTCTCCTGAATCTAGGAAGATTTTCTTTCGCCTGTGCTAAGATTTTCCATCCAGTCCCCCCCCCCCCCCCCCCCCCCCCCCGCCTCTCTCTCTCTCTCTCTCTCTCTCTCTCTCTGTGGTGTGGTATGGTGTGGAATGTGTGTGTGTGTGTGTGTGTGTGCGCGCGCGCACATATGCCCACATGTGTGTGTGTGTGTGTGTGTGTGTGTGTGTGTGTGTGTGTGTGTGTGTGTGTGTGTGTGTGTGTGTGTGTGTGTGTGTGTCTGTCTGTCTGTCTGTCTGTATGTATGTCTGTCTGTGTGTGTGTCCGTGTTTAGTGACTGTGCATACAATATTGAATCATATTTCTCATGTTGTGGGTCACTGGTCGACATTAAACCTTTGAGGTTTTTTATGTTGTCAATATCAAGTATGTATTTTAAACAACGGAACTATTTGGGCATTTGGTGATTTATTTAACATTTGGAAATTCTTAGTTCTACAAACCTGATTCCTATTCAAAAGGAGAAAAAAAAAACGTCCTATGAGATCGATCAAGTCTTAGGACTAGCAAATACGTGACTGAGATTGTTCATGTTCATCATGCTACAAACATCGCCAACCAGGTTACAATAATTTTGTGACTGTCTTGTGCGTCCAATCCATATCAATTAACACAGAAGATTATTATCTTCTTAGTTTTGTCCCTTCAAGTGATCAGACTGCCCTGTTGCATTACAATGTTGTTGCAAGTTACATTTTCAAGGAGTGAAGTAAAAGTCTTTTTTTTTTTTATCTCCCACACAACAGTGAGCATGAAGAAAATCAGTTGAATGTCGCTCTATTGTTTCGAATGACTTTTTTTTTCCGTGACAAAAAACAAATGCTGTCCCGTGATTTTGAATGTTTTGCTTTTTTTACATTCTCATTTTTTTTTTTTTTTTTTAAGGAAAATATAATAATGTACAGTTTCAGCCAAACAAGCGAAGTAATTTTGTTGTATACACCGTTTCACTTATCCAACAGTTATTTTAAAGCATCCTTCCAACACCATGATCTATGTGTAGCATAGCACCACTATATCTAAGATCCACTGACGTATCTATTATCTCCCAGACTTTAACCACGTCTTAAAGCTTCTGTACTGGATACCTCCTTCAGAACACAAATAAAGCACATCTCCACGCAGCTGTTACGATTACTATCAAGAGGGACAGGATGCCTCCTGCTACTGGTTCTGATTCCTTGAAATCACCGCCTCACTCGTGTGTTTACGTCTCTCTCTACCACACCGCATCACAATCGTTACAGCAGCTGACAAATTCAGTGTCGCTGTTCCTAGCAGCCCGACTGGATTCTAACTTTAAGTGCGCCACGCTTATCGACAGTCCTATTTATCTTTCCCTGCCTGATTTTTATATTGCCTGCTTTGGAAGAACAAACTGTGGGACCATGATGAAGTACGTGCAGACATGTCAGTTCCGTTCTGGCCTGCAAGACACAGGGGAGAAGGGAGGGGAGGGGGAGGAGATTTTTATACTCTTCAGAGTGGGTGTGTTCGTCGGGAGGATTGTTGGCTGTGTAAACTCCAGCGAAGGACTTAATCTTCAGCCACGTCTTTAACTTTTCAAATAATAAAACGTGACGGGTTGTAAAGATGAAAGGTGGGGTAAGGAGATGAAGGAGTCCACGCAAACATGTGAGGAAAAAATAGTCGTCTACAAACAGCTGAATATGATTTAAATGGTGTGCTGATATGTGTGGCGTAAACCAGCGTTATTTGAAAACTTCAATCTATTGCTTCACACAAACATAAAATATTGCAATGTAAAAAAAAAAAAAAAAAAAAGAAAAAATTAAAAGAAAAGCTAAAATTTTCATAAGTGTTTTAATTAAGTCAAAAGGCAATGTATTATTAAGCTTAGATATTCTATTGTAGAAGAAAAAGAAACACCCGAAGGTGCTGGGGAGGACCCAGAGAAACACTGTCTTCACCTGCCTTTAGAGCAGTCCTGTACCACCCTTGGAGGCCTGCGCTGTGTTGACGATGGGTACAGGCACGCGCAGGACACTCCATTAAGATATCAAGGGACATAACTGCGCAAGAACAGAGGTAAATCAGATTACAGAATGCAACTCATAACAGCCTTAAAGTAGCGTCCCCATGGGTGTACCAGCCCGTATTTCATGACTGCAGAGCCCATCAGCGAAAACACCACCCTCCAGCTGTCGGGCACACCCCACAGACCCAACCACTCCTGCCCACGGACAGATGAAGACAGTGCCACTCCAGACACAGCCAAGCTTTCGCCATACGGTCTTATGTGCCCTCAAGAGGGAATCCGAAGTTGTAGTCTTTCCCACTGTCAACAGGACTTTCCCTGTGGTCAGTGGGTCTTTCCTCACCGTCACTGGACCTTTCTCCAGGGTCAGCCTAGTTAAAGGCAAAGAAGAAAAAGAACACCCATCATAAGTGTTTTAATGAAGTCAAAAGGCAATGTATTATTAAGCTTATTCTATTGTAAGATCTTTCATCACAAGCAATTTTTAACCCTTTACAGACTAACGTCACAAATATCACTCTAAATCTAACCTCATTGTTTTACGAATTCGGACTCAAATAACAGAACAATTTTCCTGTAATAAAAGCGCAAGAGATGCACCATTTAAGACTTGTGGTAATATTTCAGTAGCACCAAGTAGTCAGCATCTGTACGGAGTACGTATTTGCATAGGCAGTACCGCCCCTATCGGGGGTGATGGATTGTGATGCCAACAAGGGGTGAACCTCCTCTCCTTTCTCTTCCCACTTCCTTTCATTCTAATGCCGAGGCAAGGGTAGCCCTCTCATTTTCCAAACAACTGTTCTTGATCCTAACGATACCAAATATTTGTCAGATTTACCAGACAAAGTTTAAGAGCATGCGAAAAAAAAAACCCACGAAAGCAAACAAAACAACAGACAGTTGAATCGCGTTAAAATAGCAGATGATTCTATCGGCATCATGATCATCTTTAGGCATTGTAAGAGTGGCTCAAATCTATGTCTGTCTGTCTGTCTGTCTGTCTGTCTGTCTGTCTGTCTGTCTCTCTCTCTCTCTCTCTCTCTCTCTCTCTCTCTCTCTCTCTCTCTCTCTCGTTCGCTCGCTCGCTCTTGCTCTCCCCAGTCTCTCTTTCTCACTCTCTCTCTGAAAATTTTTTAAAAATGCGTTTTCCAGATCTGTCAAGTCCATGTTCACCCTGTCCGTTTCTATCTTGTCGGCTGTCTCCTCTACTGTAGCATCTCTCTGTTCCCCCTTTCAAACACAGCCTACTGTGTCAAACTGAGACGTTGTCAGGCCACCATCTACACATTCCAATCCATGATTCCGACAGTGTCATTTCCTGGTAACAATCCACAACAGGGCCATTTCCTGGTAACAATCCACAACAGTGTCCTTTCCTGGTAACAATCCACAACAGTGCCATTTCCTGGTAACAATCCACAACAGTGCCATTTCCTGGTAACATCAACCTTACAGGAAAGGGAAATCAGCAGCAAAGATGACATTACACCAGCAACGCTCTCGTGTAGAAATTTTACAATGGGGTCCACTTTAAAAAAAAAAAGAAGAAGAAGAAGAAAGCTGACAGATCAAATTAGAAAGAATGCCCATCACTCTCATGCGACAACACTCGGGAATAGTTAGAAGAGGAGTTCTTGTGAGATGTATGTTGAGGACAATGATTTTTCCAGTGACGTATCGCGCTGAACGATCTTCAAATACCAGTGTCATGGACGCCAGGTTTTCGTTCGTCAAGCTGTCAATCATGGGCGAAGACTGGCTTGTGAGCTGATTAGCTGCTAGAGATAAGGCTGCATAAGCTTTGCATCTTATCTGAGCTGGCTGTTGGAAGGCACAAGTGCGGCGTCCAGTCTTGAGCACCCCAGTGTTTGCCCTTTTCTTAAGGGCCTTGGTTCACAACATGAAAACACATCATCATCATCGCCTATTACCCTCCTGCGGTACAGGCCGCCAACCAAGGACCTCCAGGCATCTCTGTCCTGGGCTCTTTTCTCCAGCTGGTTCCAAGCCATCCCCATGTTCCTGATGTCTGCTTCTAGGTCTCTGCGCCAGGTGTTCCTTGGCCGACCTCTTTTCCGTTTTCCTCGGGGGTTCCATGTTAGGGCTTGTCTGGTGGCGTTGCCGCAGGCTTCCGCAGGGTATGTCCAATCCAGCCACAACGTCGTTTCTTGATTTCCTGTTCTGCGGGCAGCTGGTTTGTTCTCTCCCAGAGTTCGTTGTTGTTGATGATGTCTGGCCAGCGGATGCGGAGAATCTTGCGCAGGCAGTTGTTGATGAACACCTGCACTTTCTTGGTGGTGGCAACTGTAGTTCTCCAGGTTTCCGCTCCGTACAATACTACTGCTTTGATGTTGGTGTTGAAGATATACTTGGTCTTAAATCAATATATGAAGACAAACTTGGTCTTAAATCTGCCCATGGCTAGGAGCTTCTTCATATTATTGGCTGGACAGTTGAAATGGGTGGACGTGTGTATGTGAAGAGAAGGATGGGGGTCAGAGGGGGGAGCAGGATGAGTCATGAGATGGGAAGGCGGGGGAGGAAGAGGAGGAGGGGTCTCCGCTATCTGCGGCGGACGCTACCAAAGATGGCAAGATTTTGAAATGCCTGCGCCCTCATTGGTTGAGTTCCTTTATTCAACTTCTCTCTCTCTCTCTCTCTCTCTCTCTCTCTCTCTCTCTCTCTCTCTCTCTCTCTCTCTCTCTCTCTCTGTGTGTGTGTGTGTGTGTGTGTGTGTGTGTGTGTGTGTGTGTGTGTGTGTGTGTGTGTGGGTGTGTGTGTGTGTGTTCGGTGACTGCGTATGCTATAATGTGTAATAATCTCTCATGTTTTGGGACACTAGTGTGACACCTGAATCTCTCTCTCTCTCTCTCTCTCTCTCTCTCTCTCTCTCTCTCT
>JADBJO010023591.1:25000-26334 GCA_016801955.1 Conus betulinus
TCCAATACGGGAATAGCGTGACCAGCTTTCCGCGTTCTTCTCTCTCTCTCTCTCTCTCTCTCTCTCTCTCTCTCTCTCTCTCTCTCTCTCTCTCTCTCTCTCTCTTTTCTTTTTTTTCTTTTTTGAATGTATTGATGAGATCAGTCAGCGAGACTGGGTGGTCTGACCTCTTTTGTGGAGAGGTCAGAGGAAGTGTTGATTTTCGAAGAAGATTAGTATCTTCACAGTGTTTTTGTTGTGTTGTTGTTGTTGTTGTTGTTTTCTCTTCAGACAATCGTCAAAAGCCACACAAAGAGTGTATTAGGTTACACGGGGTTGTTACTGTTTTGTTTTTCCCCTCTGACTAGTTATGTTCGGTCTAGGAGAGGTCGGAGGGGGAGGGAGGGGGAGAGGAATGGGGCGGGGGGGGGGGGGGGGGGTCTGGACGTGTCTGAACGAGATTGGTTCGTTTGGCGAGAGAATGCAATCGATACAAAGTGTGACAGCATCATCGGGATCTTCCTTCCGTCCTTCATTTTTACAGAGAGAGAGAGAGAGAGAGAGAGAGAGTGTGTGTGGTGTGTGTGTGTGTGTGTGTGTGTGTGTGTGTGCGCGTCCGTGCGTGCGTGCGTAAGTGTGTGCGTGCGTGCGTGTGTGTACATGTATATTTGTGTATGTAAAATATGTATGCGAATGACCCCAAAACACTCATTTATTGGTCGTTAATAGTCATTAACGGAAATACTGACACAAAACCACACCGGTAAAGGTACATAGAAAATTAAAATGAAACGAAGGTACTTATTAGTTTACCAATGTGCGAGAAAAAAAAAAAATTTTCAAATTACTTGCAGATGGGATTTTCTTCCTCAACAAGGGGAGGAAACTTCTCCTACAGTTCAGGAATAACAGAATAATCACGCCTCTTCGTGTGGCCTGTGTGGCCTAATCTTCGTTTCCACGAGAAACCTAAAAATGAATTGGATTCGGTAGGTTTCTGATTGGCAAAGATTAGAAATTGAGAAGGAAAAAAAAATTGAAGATGAAGTAAATGGGAAAATGTATATCATAAATATGAAAACCCCTTCACTAGCTGCATGAAGAAACTATCGCAATCCCTCCCAAAGACAGATCTATATATGTCGCCTGCTCCGAGGCCTTTCGTCCGCTGGATCGGACTCATCAGGGAGACACGGCTGATTGTGTCTGTGCTCTTGGCGTCAGAAAGAGACACACCACAGTCCATAATTCTGTGGTGTTCCGACCGCCAAGGTTCGAAAAAGAATGCAACAGCACCCCCAAGCAGCCAGCGAAAGGTAGTAGAATTAAACAAAACGAAAGTTTGGAGAGGAAAA
>JADBJO010023592.1:0-7500 GCA_016801955.1 Conus betulinus
TGTGACTGCGTGCGTAAATGTTCAGAAGATGACTTAGGAACAAGAACAAGACCATTTAAATACAGCATATAAGTGCACGCGCACACTCGCTTGCGCACACGCACATGCACGTAACAATAAGAACAACAACTCCTCCCCTTCAAACACATCCTACGAACACACACACACACACACACACACACACACACACACACACACACACACACACATACACACACACGCCAGCGCGCGCGCGCGCGCGCGCGCACACACACACACACACACACACACACACACACACACACACACACACAGTCTCTCACACACACACTCACACACCGAAGCTTCAACAGTCTGTGGACTCTCTAATTAACACACTGGCATTACCCCACTGATGAACACACTCACTCCTCACTCTCTCCCACACACACTCACACACCAACGCTTGCACACTCATGATGTCCATGGACACTCTAATTAACATGCTGGCATCATCCCACTGATGAACACACACCAGCGCACGCACGTCCACAGTATACAGTGGGGACCCTAAGAGATTCAAAGTCTTATCTCAGTTGACATGTGTTTTATCTTTTGGGTCTTGTAACTGGAAAGGCCCAGTGTTGCTGCTGCACTCATCATTACTGCTATTATTATTATCCTCGTCCAACAGTACAATCTGCTGCTAATCATTGAGCATTTCAACTCCTTTCCACCTGATTTCATCACGAATATTACTTAATACCTTTATTTTTTATATAATATACCCATAAGATTCCATCCTTCCCATAATTTATACCTTCTATCTCCTCTTTGTTCTTCCCGTCCTCCCCTCCCCCTCCTACCCTTAGTTCCTCCCCCCACCCCCCTTAGTATTAGTTTTAGTACTATTATTATCATTACAATGATTAACATTGTTATAATCTTTTTATTCAGTTGGTTTATTCTATTATCATTATTATGATTATTATTATTATAACTATTATTATTATTATCATCATCATTAGTAGTAGTAGTAGTAGTAGTAGTAGTAGTAGTAGTAGTAGTGGTAGTGGTAGTAGTAGTATCCCTTTTTAAAATTATTTACTATTATTTTACACATGAAATTTATTTCTGTATCATGCTTTTATTATCAGTACTGTTATTACCATAACCTTCACTATAGTTGTTAGCATTATCATCATTAATACTATTGTTAGTTTTTATATTACCATCACTATTAACATCACACTATGCCATCGCCGCTAAGAATGTTGCCACGGCAACCATGCTGTTTAGGAATCCTCTAACCCACGCTCCTTTTTTTCCCCATACTACAACTGCTATTGTCATAATAGATTATCATCAGAAGCGGTTGTAATCCTGTCATATTTTTTCAGAATTTTGATTATCATCATTACCATTATTAGTATTCCTATAAATACTAAAAATATCATCATTGCTACCTTGACTCACACATTATATCCCTTCTGATAGCCTCGTTTTCATTCAAAGCCTATCTTGCGAAGAAACTGAAGCTAAGTCATTGTTCGTTCATTGTCGTTGTAATAATGTGTTGTATTTTGCCTGAAGAAGACTTAGAGGTCGAAACACGTCGTGTTTTGTCTTGTGATTCGTTTTCTCCACGTATTTTGGACGGTTTGCTAACATTTATGAAGATTTGTTAGAGTTAGGGCTAGAAAGTCTCCAACGGTGGTTTCCATTAGACTGTGCCGTGATACCTCAATGACAATCCATGTGTGCTCCAAAGAGATCATTTCATTGATGGTCACAAGGGAAACAAAACATCGCCTTTCCTGAGCAATGCGGATGTATAGAAAGCCACTGGTCTAAAAGAAAAAAGCAATGTAACTTGGAATTATTTTCTGAATACTTGACATGCGCGCGTGTACGCACACAAGAAAGAGAGAGAGAGAGAGAGAGAGAGAGAGAGAGAGAGAGAGAGAAGAGAGACAGACAGACAGACAGACAGACAGACAGACAGACAGAGACAGACAGACAGACAGACAGAGTACATATTTCTGTCGTTTTCATACTGGATTAGTAACCACAGGGGGAAAACATGTAAATAACGTGATCTGAAATCATTATGTTCAGAAAGCCATACATAAAAAGCATCAATGCACTTCTAATTCTTTTATGTAATTTATAAATAAAAGCAAGACATCGCCACACATTTCTGTTTGAATGCATCAATGGTTTTTTTTTTTCAGACCTCATTTGTCCTGTAAACAGCGCTCTGAATGTCTGCCTATAGCGAGATCCCATAGCGTAGTAGACAAAAATATTGAAACTGGCGTTGACGTAAACGAACATTTGACTAATCCACAAACTGGTATGGTACAAGTTTTGGTTACGTCGACCAGCATTCACTTCTGGGAAAAACAACCAGGTGAGTCTGGCTGCAGCAAAGGGGGTGACACAGACAATGAACAGGATGGAAGTACCAACCAGCATCTTGGTGAGGGCCACTTCACGTGGAGATATGGAGGAGGATGTTCCTGCTCTCCATGTCACAATCTGACGAAGCTTCACAGTGGTAACTAATGTTGTCACCAGCACGACAGTCATCACTAACCCAGGCAAACCAAGACCAAACACAGAGCCACTCAAGTGATCCAAAAACTGTTGGTGGGTTTTGTAAAAGTCACCAGCGACAAATGTCTTCACAACAACACCGGACATTGGATCATACATACAGCCTATGCGGTATCGGAATACCACTATAAAAAATAGACCGACCAACAGCACATTTAGGACAATAATGACCACAGCCATTGTTCTGGTACGTAGTATGGCTTGAACTTTAAATGGATTGAGGACACAGAGGCATCTCTCACTGGCAATGATAGCAGAAAGAACATGAGAGAAACGTAACCAAATCCTACTAATCCTGCAAAGTGGTTGTTCGTTAAAATGTCATTATTGGTCCGAATCTTTCTGCCGTAGTGAATTGCAAGTGCAGTTGTTCACCTTGGAGACACATTGATGTAATCAGGTACATTTCATCAGCGAAAGACAAAGCAAAGAGACACAGGTTGACACGATCCTTGAGGCCTTGTTGATAGAACACCGCCATGTTGATGACGTTACCTGGTCCACCAATCAGAAACAGGAACCCTAGAATGTTTTGTTTTATTTTGCGCGAAATGGTTTCAACGTCCACGCTCACTATATTGTCAGGATTGTCCCATGGTAAAAACTCCATCTCACTGAAAACAACTTTGACACAGCCATCATGAAGCGAAGCATTAGATGCAGCTGTTGGCGCATGACTGTGCAATGGTGTAGTATCATTCTGGGATTACGAGCCCCGAATGTTCATCATTATCAAATGTTTCACGTCACAGATTCTGCTTTATTTCTTTCCTAAATGTCTATGCACACATTTATGCTGGAGTTTCATCCTGTTACACACACACACACACACACACACACACACACACACACACACACACACACACACTTACATACACACACACACACACACACACACACACACACACACACACACACACACACACACACACACACACATACGCATTCGGGTGTGCACGCAAGCATTCACAACGTACCCGTATGCAGATTCCGTGCATAGTGTTTCATGTCCTACAATTTACTTTCTTCCACCATATGATAATAATAACATAGGTCTTGATGTTCCTCTGCTGTTTGCCATCAACATTATCATGACGATCAAAAACATATCTGGTTCAACAAGGAAACTGATCTTTTCAATAGATCTTTTCCTGCTAAAATTCGCCTGCCCACCACACCCCCTCCCCCTAAATGTTGATATTCGAATAATTGAAGGTGTAGGTTGCATCCTTTATTAAAACAATACACTTCGCCTTGGCTTAAGGCTGTGTCAGACCAACTGACATAGGCTAGAACAGCAAGGCAACATCAAAATGTTGTTATGCTCTGAATAGTTATGCTGGAATTGTCTTCAGTTGTGACAAGCTCCTAGCATAACATTATCAGTCTCCAAAATCCTCCGAAGTCGGAGTGTGGCTGTCCATGTGGCGGGGCAATCAAAAACGGTCACACACACGTAATATTCTCATCCCTAGCTGATGCATTTGTACTATAGTGTTCAAATGCTTCAGCTGTTTGGATGATCCCTGGAGTTTTTTTAGCCAGGGTACGACGACAACAACAACAACAACAACAACAACAATAACAAAACAATACACTTAGTAGTGAACTTGTGATTTGTACTCTGCAGATCTTAGTACGTGACGACGTCATTTTGCAACATATGTCTCATTTTGTAAAGATTAACGGTTTCGATTCTTACCACAAATAAGCATTTCTACAGAAACGAAAGCAATTCGGCATTGAAGGAAATACAGCTTGTGCAAATGATAAATACTACATCGGAAAGACATACATTAGCTCTCTGTGGTGGAACAGAACAGGTTTTAATGGCATGAAATTATCAGAAAAATGACTTACATCAGAAAATCAAATAGCATGTACACTTCATTTAGAAAGAGATGGGGTTAGTTAGCGCCAAGGGACACATACGTTTTGTCCTGTACTTTGTTTGTCTATGTCCTTGGCAGTAACTAACCCCCTCTTTCTAAATGTTGCTTCATTTTTCGCCATCAGTCACTCCGGTTTGAAAATAAAGTACACTGTAGTCATGCGGCATTTACAGACTACTTTAACTGGCTAAAGCAGACACACAACCAAAATCCGAACACAGCGTTGAACACCTGAACTTCGCGGGACCACGCAGAAGATAGAATATCGTAGTACATTGTCATTGTTCATTGGACTGAACTGACGCTGCTTTGCGTATTTGCGACAATACAGTATCTTCAATGAGCTAGACAGAGTTCGAAAGAGTGTAGAAAAATCAGAGTTCTCTGTATGTAAGTGATCTAGCTCTGAAGTTTGTTTTTTTTTCTCACTTACCGAATGGGCAGGAGAGAGGGGAGTTAATATGCAGAATCACCAGCAAATAATCACTGTTTTGGCTGAGAAAGAGCGCATCATCAGGCTGTTTTGTTTCGATGGATAGATATAGATAAGGATATATATATCTATATCTATATATATATATATATATATATATATATATATATATTTACAACCACGACAGCTTGTTGTCCTTGTGTCTTTTTTCTTTTAGGTGTGTGCGCGTGCGTGCATGCGTGTGTGTGTCTGTGTGTGTGTATGTGTGCGAGCGCGCACGCGCGCGCGCGCGCGCGCGCGCGTGTGTGTGTGTGTGTGTGTGTGTGTGTGTGTGTGTGTGTTTCTTAGTTTCTTAAAAAATATTACCATTTAAGGAAATAGCGACCCTCACAAATATAGGGACATTATTTACACATTGGGCACAGCAAGTAATACACAGAAGTCACAGGAATTCTCTACAATGTAACATGTTGCTCCATTAATATGTTGCAATGTCGTACCAGTCATGATTTGTGCATGAAACAGGAGTCCACTGTTTTTTTAATAGTTTGTTCATTAAAACTTGAAATGCGCGACGGACTTTATTTTGATTTACAAAATGATCCGCTTGAGGTGTTTCTAAACGTCCTTTTATTTCTGTCAGAAAGATGATAGTGGCATTGTTATTGTCGTCATTGTTTTCCAGTTTTGTTCTCTCAGTTTTTTCGTTTTTAATTTCCGCAATACCAGCAAGGTCTTGGAGTTTTGTGCGATTAGGAGGAAATTAACACTGATCAAGAAGACTGACGCGTACAAATACAGTGCTATCGGCAAGAGAATCAATGAAACAATGAGAAATAAAGAGCTATCCACAAGAGAATCAATGAAACAATGAGAAACACAGAGCTATCATCGAGAGAATCAGTGAAACAATAACAAATACAGAGCTATCAGCAAGAGAATCAGTGAAACAATAACAAATACAGAGCTATCAGCAAGAGAATCAGTGAAACAATAAACAAATACAGAGCTATCTGCACACGAATCAGTCAAATAATGAGAAACACAGAGCTATCAGCAAGAGAATCAGTGAAACAATGAGAAAGACTCAGAAAACCTGGATCAAACAACAGTGTGCGAACATTAAAAAGCTATACAAGAACAACACAAAGAAAGCTTCCAAAAGAAAAGCAACGTTTGCACCAATTAGGACCAAGATAACAATTGTCTCAGACGGAAAGAGGACATCATTAAAAGGTGAACGGAACATTGCTCTGAACTCTACAATAAACAAAGCGAAGTGGATCCAAGTGTACTAATAACACAGGACTCATCAAGTGATGATGACTTTCTCATACTCCCTGATGATGTCATAACTGCAATGAAATCATTAAAATGTGGAAAAGCTGCAGCAGATTTCAACAGCATCGTTGCAGAACTCTCGAAACATGGCGACACAAGAACTAATATCCTAAATGCCATCTACGACGGAATCTGGCACAGCGAGAGAAACCCAAGTCATGGACTCCATCGCTAATCATCACCCTTCACGAGAAAGGAAATCTCTGACAATGCCAGAACTACCGCATTATACGCTAGATCAGCCACGCCATCACAGTGATGCTCAGAATCATTCAGAATAGACTATAGCCGCAAAACAGATACCATGACCACTGAAGAACAGGCTGTTTTTTCCCAAGGCAATGAACAGATTTTGCTACATACACATTGCAAAAAAACATTTCCAGCACAAGCGAGTTCATCACGTCTCCATAGATTTCAAGAAGGCGTTCGACAGAGTCTGTCAGGAGGCACTATGGGCCACAGTAAAGTAATTTATCATCGCACAGAGGCTCATCGGTACAACCCAACAACCGTATCAACGCGACTTGTGCGATACTAACACAGGGTGCTAATGGGGAATGGTTCCATACGTCAGTTGAAATGCGTCAAGGGCTGCCTTCTATCTTCCTCATTTTTCATGCGTGGTTTCTTTCAGCAGAGAAGCTAATGTACTCAGCTCAGTGTCTGCCTGTGCTTTGATTGTCCTGTGCACGTAGAATTCCGCAAAATCATTCGTTTGACTCACCTGTGAGCCAAACAAAAGTGCATATCCATAAGAGAAAAAATAACAAGGCGTACATTTTCTGCTTGGCAATTATAAAATGTCGTCCCAAAGGCACGGACAGTATCACAACTCTGGAAAACGAGGCGAACAGTTTGTATGTCTTAGTTACTGTAGTTACAAAACAAGGAGTAACCAGTCTGCATTTATATACAGTTTTCTGTTGGTATAAGTCTATGCTGTGTTCTAGACCAAACCATCCCAACTGAACATCTAGTGTGGTTTAAAATAAGCGCTATTGTTTTTTAATATTAGTTTCTTAGACAAATTCTGGGTGGCAGAGGAGATGGGTCCAGCCTCAGTCATCACTGACGGAAAAAGCACCCTCTTCTGGGAAATCAGTTGTGTGCTTTAGGTGTTAAGCTGAGCTAGTATTCTTTAGTGTCTAATTATCATTTCATAACAGATTCATAAGTCAATAAGTCTGGAAAATGTCTCTAAAATTAATATACATCTCATAAGCATCAATCATCAATCATCCGACTTGGCTGTAC